>VZRH01003214.1:1545622-1574881 GCA_013397555.1 Urocynchramus pylzowi
CCGGCCCCGGTGCCTGGCGCGGTCGCGGTGCCGGGCAGCGGCGGGGCGGAGGTGCCGCCGTGAGGAGGTTTCCCTGTCCGAGCTCAGGAGCCGCGCTCCGCCCCGCCCCGCCCGGCTCCGCGATGGGCTTTTCCCAGGGAAAGACAAAGTTTCCCGCCCGGCGCGCGGCCGCAGCGGGAAGCGCCGGTGTGTGACCGCCTGCCCGCGCCTTGCCCTCCCCGCGCAGGGAGGGACGCCATGGTGCTGAGCGCCGACCAGGTGAGCCTCGTCGGGCAGGTGTTCGAGTCCTACGTGCTGCAGCACCACAGGGACGAAATCCTGGGCATCCTGAGGGAGGCGGACGACCAGGCGCACTACCCGGTCGTCGTCGACGCCTTGACGCTCTTTGAGACCAACATGGAGATCGGGGAGTATTTCAACGCCTTCCCCAGCGAGGTGCTCCCGATTTTCGACAGCGCGCTGCGCCGGGCTGCGCTGGCAGCGCTGCAGGACAGCGCGGAGCCGGCACAGCTCAGCCTCAAGCAGAACCTCCACGCCAGGGTCTCGGGTGAGTGGCGGGGCGGGGGCTGCAGCGAGCTGCACCTCCCAGCCAACACTGCTGGCGTTTCTTGGCTCTTCAGGCAAACTGCCAAAATTTCCTTACTCTGTAACAAGTTATTGTTGGGGCGCCATGGAATGAGCAATTTTTGCCGTTCCAGTGTTTGAGGCAGAGGGAATCCTTGGTGTTTGTTGAGCGGCAAAGGACACGTGCGAACACGTGGATGGGTGTAGACCAACTCCCAAAGAAAAGCTGTGGCCATCCCCACTGGCATGCGTGCAGTGCGTGGTGTCCCTCGCTGGGTCAGGGCTTACACTAAAGCTTTGCCAGGGCAAAGACTCCTCAAAGCAGCAGCTGGTCTTACATTATTTCTTTTAGATAGAAGGTGTAGAAAGAAGAAAAAGTCAAAAGGGAAAAAAAAAAAAGTCCTGGAAGAAAAGTTTTAGGGGAAGATAAATAGCTCCAAAGTTTTACTGCAGGTTGACTTCCCTACCGTGCCAGGTGGCTCTCGGTCCTTATTGGCTCCAGCCGTCTTCTAGAAGAGGAAAAGTCTAAATTTTGAGTTGTTACAATTTCATCCGAAACTGTTGAATTTTATGCTTAATTGTTATAAAATTGCTTGTCATAAAATTGGAAGGAACTGTTGGAAGGTGTGATCAATAATGGAGGATTCAGTAATGTTTTCACTGCCAGATGATATATCATTATTCCTTATTATTGGGAAATTTTTAGTAGCTTTGGGATTTGGTAAATGTGGAGTGCAGGTTCTGGGATTGAAAAGTATTTTTTGCCTGTTGTGGGAAACTGGGTCAGCAGTGGCACCATCTCTTCTGGTCATTTCTGATCATAACAATTTGGAGCAATAGTCTGCAAAGCCAAGAGCTGGCAGCCTGTGTTTCCCTCCCCTGCCCTGTTGTGGAGTGGCTTATGATCATTCAGTCTTTTGGCAGCTTGAATTTGGATAAATCACAATTGTTAAATAGGCCCGTGTTTCATTCCAGTGAGTTTCCATAAAAATGTTCTAATGACAATGCCTATGTCATAAATATATTTAGCCTGTGACATTCAGGTGCTGAGGAGCTTGTAGACAGCTGCTGAGTAGGTGAGGTAAAAGGATGGCCTCTTGTGCTGTACTGAAATTTGACTTCAGGCACCTTCCTGCACCTATGAGAGCAGGAATGAGGTAAAACTTTCCTCCTAGTGTTCTGAGATGCATTTACATACTTCAGGGCTTCAGCATGGAAAAAGACTCCAAGTGTGATTATTTGGAAAGTATTAAAAGGAATACAGCAAGGAGAGATGATCTCTGTCTGAGTAGTGGTGTCTTTAAGACATTCCTTTTCCTCTTATCACCTCTTGCTGGAGCTGGTCATTCCTCCCACAGTGATGTTTTGTCTTAATATTCCCTTATAAACCTCTGGCAAAGTTAGCCCCCTTGATCGAATAGTTTTAATAATTTATTAAAAACAAGCCTGACTGATCACTGGTAGAAGAATTCAGTCAGCAGACTCACAGATAATTCCATCCGTAATCTGGAGAGAAGTTGGTGAAGAACAGGGGGAGTCATCCTTGAGAGGTCCAGCTGGATCAAAATAACATCTGTCCTCAGAATTGGGTTAATGTTCTGTACCACCGAAAGGCTTGCTGCAGAAGAAACAAAAGAAATAACCTAAATTTTCTATAGCCTTTTTCCCACCCAAATTTTCCCATGATACCGTTGCCTTTTGAGTGGGTGCCGAGTTCTGATTACCTTCAGGATTCTCATCTTGGAATGCTACCTCCCATTCCCATTCCCATGTCAGATAAGGAAGGAATGAGAAGTGCACTATCTTGGTGGGAGCAGCAGGCAACTACCACAAGTGTGGGTGATGGTATCTGTGTGTCAGGCTTGGAAAGCTTTTCCTCCTTAAGTGAGGAGAAGTGATTTTGCATATACCAGATATAAGAAACAATCTCAGCACCTTCTACCGATATGGACAGGGCATCTAGGGGTACAAAAAAGGATGGAAGGAGTGTGGTTATGCAGTAATTAATAATGGATGATTACCCTGATTCCACTGAAGAAAGTAAAAGTTCTTTATCTGAATTTCAGTATTGTAGGAATTTGATTGTATTGCTTCTACTGTTTGCTTCAAGTCCATTAAATGATTTTTCCTTATTTATCATTAGCCTGAGCACCACTGGCTTTGTTACTGAAGTCCAAGCTGCTTCTGATATTTTTAATAGCTTTTTTGCAACTAATACATTAAAGTTGATCCAAAGAGGCACATACTCAGTTAAAGAATTTGTCAAGCAGTCTAGTATGATCAGAATGAAGGCTCTCTTTGTCACATTTCGACTCTTGTCTCTTCAAAATTCAAAGAGATGATCATCATATATCCTGACAACAGTGCTGCAGCTCTCTCTAGTGTAAGATGTGATGCATTTTGCAAAGCTTTTTCAGGGGCAGCAATACTGAACTAAGAAAAAAAATGCCAAAACAGGTGGAGAAATAACGGATTCTTTCCCCCCCCCTGAACTGACTAGAAATGCAAATCTGTGGTAGAGTGAAAATTTCAACAGGCTCAGTAGAACATTTAAATAGCTTTATTAGAGTCAAACAGAAAAAAATTGTTTGCAGTTTTACAAAATACTTCTTTTTCCTGATTATTTAATTCTACTTTTTCTACTTTATTCTCTTACCTTTTAAAATTAGTTCAGTAGTTAAAAATATTTTCTTTAAACAAAAGCAGAAGGTCCAGTGTTGCTTAAAAGCATCAGACCAGAATGTTTCTGCATGTCTGAAATAAGGAATTTGGGGTTGAAAACACTGAAATAAATATGACCTTTTTTTTTTCCCTTTTTTCAGCCAAAGTCGCTGAGATTTGACCTAAGTGCACAAATAGTTTTGGTCCCCTTAGAAACATTATTTCCTAGCAGATTTGTAGTTTTACATCTGAGTAGAAAATATTCCAAAATATTTTGAAAGCAAAGATATGAATAATTATGAATTTAATTTCTTATCTTGTAGTTCATTACTAATTTCTAAGTAGGCAATATTTTGCTCAGGTGAGCATTTCAAGACCGTTTACTTTTGTAAGGACTTTGTAGGTTGTTGAGATTAATCTTCCTGAGGATTTCAGCCACTCTGGTGCCAAGTGATGGGTGAACTCTGGAGCCTGGTCAGCACACAACTGAACTGGCTGCTGGGGTGGAATTAAGGGAGAGCAAGTGGAAAGTGTCCTGTCACTATGCATTTGAATATACAAGTGATTTTGCTTTGGCTGTGTTCATAACCCCTTTGCATTCTTTTTATGCTGTCTTCCTTGTGCTTGAGGTTTGCTGGTATGCAGTGTGGATTTAAGGTCAAATGCTCTCCAACTATGAGTTTGCCTAAACTTGAGAATTCACACAAGATTAGGAGCTCCACCTGTTCAACCACAGGAATAACATTGGACACAATTAAGTAGCATAACTAAAAATTTGTCATTCAGATAAACCAATTGTAGAATAAATGGCATCTTTATTCAGATGGAGATAAAAAGAACATCTGAATGAATACAGATATGAGAACATCAGGATCTGTTTCCATAAATGGAAGCTGTTCATGACTATTCACCCCTTGGCAAGAGTGGGAGAGTTAACTGGCAACATTTTCAGCTAGTGCTCAGTGTCTGATGATTTTCACCATCTGAGGACAGTGAATCAGATTTATGGTACAACAGATGAATAGTTGAATTATGTTTATGAAACACTAATAACAATGGCTACTGTTTATATGTCTGGCATGTTTTCTGTTGATCTGCATTGTAAGTCCTTGTTTGATAAGCATAGCCTTATGCTGCACATATTTCTGTCTAACAGGTTTGCCTGTTTGCCCAGAGCTGACTCGAGAGCACATTCCTAAATCCAAGGATGTGGGACACTTTTTGTCTGTTACTGGGACTGTCATACGTACCAGTTCGGTGAAGGTTTTGGAGTTCGAGCGGAGTTACATCTGTAACAAGTGCAAGCACGTCTTTGCTGTCAAGGCTGACTTTGAGCAGTACTACACATTCTGTCGTCCAGCAGCCTGTCTCAATGAAGAAGGCTGCAACTCAACCAAGTTCACGTGTCTCTCTGGAACAACCTCTTCTCCTACCTGCTGTAGGGACTATCAAGAAATCAAAATTCAGGAACAGGTAAGAAAAAAAAAAAAACATAGACAATAGGGGAAGGTATTAAAGTGTAGATGTCTTCTGTTTAAAACAAATGCCAGAGATGACTGAAAGAAGCCAGGTAACCCATTAGTCAGAGATTTCCTGTCAAAGAGTTAAAAATTATGCCAACATGTAGGCCATACTTCTGTTACTAGGTAATTCCATTCAATATTGTACAAAATACCAGCAGTCAGTGAATAGATGAAATTTCCATAGATTAAATTCCATTCCACGTTGAATCCCTGTAACACCAAGTGTGTGTTTTTTCTCCAAGCACTTCCTGTGCATGATGCTGATGTTCAGCACTGCTTCTGAGGACTAAAGCTAGCCCAGTGTTGGCCAGGGCCAGCTGTAGCTGTGCAGTGTGGTGTCTGCAAATGTTCTTCCCTTCAGCCAATATTGAACTCAACAATTATTGCATATGTGATCCTTACAGAACCTGCATACAGAATTTGTGTTTGTTTCCTGATGGGAGTACAGACAAGGTGGAGGAGAAATGTATGAAGTTAGAAATTAAGATCTTAAAAGATCAGAATACCAAAAAAAGTAAGGGAATAAACTTTCTAGGAAATAAGCCCTACATTGCATGAACATATAATGATTGTTTCTGACATATGGGAAATCTCTCTAACTTAGGTTTTGTTATACTGTGTGACACACAGATCTCGCTGGTAAGGATTTTCAGCAACATGGGCTTGTTAAAAACAGTAAAGTTAAACTAGAATTGAATTCTCCTTGTGTTTCCTACTGAGCTCTGCAAATAACTGTGCATGTGCCATCAGTACTGACAGTGATGTGAACTGCCTGTGGCCATTTAGATAATACACAAGGGTGAATTAACCTTCCTAGGCACTAGAGGGTGAATACATTTAGAATTCTAGCATGTATGACCTGGGCTGCAGAATGAAAAGTTGTTGTTCTTGTGCAGTGGATATTCTCAAAACTATTGCAAGCTCTAAGTGTAAATGGAAAGATTGCTGGTTGGAAATGGACTGTGACAAGATTGCACAGACTTTGCCCTGGAGAAAAGAAAAAGAATTACAGGAGTTACTGGCACATTTATCAATATATATTTGGGGTTTCCTGGTTTTGATTTAATTCTTGACACCTAGGTGTAAACTTAATCTCAAACTGTCAAGTCATTGTTAAATACCAGAAAAATACAGAGAATATTCTCTCAGTATCTACTTCAGCGAAGGGTTATCTAACCCATACACATGCTTCAGTACCCAAAGTCAACTTTACATATCAAAGAAGTATCTAGTAATAACTCAAATTATAATTAAAAAAAAAAAGATCAGATCTTTCAAATGACCTCTTTTAGCAAGCTTTCTTCAGCAAGATATTGAAATCACACAAGAACTCCCAGCACCGAACACCTTCTGATAATTTAATACCCAATACCATTTTCATTAATATCAATGAATTAAACTTTCATTGTTAATTTCAGGGCAGCATTGGCATCCTTACTGTAAGTTTTGTGGTAAAAAGCAAGAACTGACCTCAGTTCCAGGAAAGGACCACAGACCAGAGCAGCTGTAAACTAAAGGCTTTTGAAAAGTGTAGTTCTTGAGAAGTGCTTTTCCTTGCCATCCCCTAGGTTCAGAGGCTGTCTGTTGGAAGCATCCCTCGTTGCATGGTGGTTGTTCTGGAAGATGACTTGGTGGACAGTTGCAAGTCTGGTGAGGATATAGCATAAATTACCTCTGTTGGTACCCACAAGCATTTTTAGTTTTCCATTTGAGATGAATCTCTGTCAAGTGGCTGTCAGTGCCGGGGGCTCTTCGAATGAGGTGTGTTCATCTGTCACGTTGCTGTTTCAGGCTGAACGTTAGTGTGGCAGCTGATGACCATTCTAGAAAATGTCATGCACCCCATGTCCAGTTACATCTTGACTGTTTGACAGATCAGTTTCAATAAGTAATGTGTTGTGACATACAGAAAGTACATTAAACCTTGTTAGTGTAGAACACCAAACCTCCCCAGGAAATTGGGTCACACTGCGTGAGGTGCCCTTCCATAGGTTTGGAAAGCCAGGAAACCTGGCCTCCTATCTAAAGAGTACTGCAGGTAGAAATAGCTACTTGGCATTCAAAGAAGAAGCTCATTGGCAGGAGGATGAATGCTGAGTGGACTGAAAATTCTCAGATAAGCACATTTCCACAAGAAGTTAACTTGTGGTTGTACTTTCTCAGAAGAACGCTCTACTCACAATGTTAACAACTGATTCTGGGGTTCATCACAAAAGTATCCAGAAACCCAGTAAGTTTTGAATTTTTTTTTTTTTTGTATAATCAATCCNGAATTTTTTTTTTTTTTTGTATAATCAATCCATTTGACTTCTTTTTTTTTTTTTTGTATAATCAATCTAATTGAAAGAGCTTCTACAGTTTACTAGGAATTCCTCTCTTCTAAAAAAGGAAACAAGCAGAGGCATGTCTTTAAGAATTCACTTCCCTTAAACCGAAGTGGAAAGACATAACAACTTCCTACCACAGACTTAAGCAATCTGCCTTATCTTTGTTCTGGACTTCCAGAAACTGCAGGAAGTTTTGCTTTTTGTTGTTAGATTTTTTTTTAACCTTGTTAACTGTAACACAGGATCTAGATCACTTTATTGTGCTTTACAGCGAGCTGAAGTGTCTGCATGTCTCAAGGCAGATGTTATTTTACTGATTTTTGTTGTTACCTCTAGGAGATGACATCACAGTATATGGAGTGGTAATGCAGAGGTGGAAACCTTTCCACGAGGGTGCACGCTGTGACTTGGAGCTTGTTTTAAAAGCCAACTATGTTAAAGTGAACAATGAGCAGCTAGCAGGGGTTGTAATTGATGAAGAAGTTCGCAAGGAATTTGAAGACTTCTGGGAACGGCATAGGAATGATCCCTTAGCAGGTTAGTAGTTGAAAGCTTTTAAGTAGGGCAATTGATTGGATAGAGATGAAATCAGGAGTGAAAATACAGTGACTGAACACATTTTCTCCCCATTATCTTATCTAACCACCCATTCATTAAGAATATTATTTTTTTCACTACAAGAATTCAAAATTCTTACTTTAGTATTACTGGGATGGGGCTGGAAGGAAGTACCAAACCTGCATTGAACTTTGTTCTCTGAGCTTTCTATTCATGTCTTTTTTGGAACATTTACTAACAAGAAGTTAAAAGGAATGTAAGTATAAGAGGAAAAAAAAGAAATACATGTTACAATCAGGAAAGAAGAAGCATACTTCTCAGAAGAAATCGTGTGGACCAGATCTGCCTTTAGTCAGCACAGCTATTGCCTCTGGGGTGAGAGAGCTGAGATGCTGTCTCTGCATTCCAAATTAAGCTCAGCATCTTTACCATAACTTTGGATGCCTAGGTCCTTGAGTTAGGTGCAGGGGAGCCTCCCAGTTCATGATGGCTTCCAGAACAATCAGTGTTCAGTGTGCTGGGTTCTAAACTTACCATGGTCCACAGTCAGCCAGCTTGGAATAACTAGCAGTTCTGTCTGGAACTCTGTCCCTCTCCATAATCTGAGTGCCTTCTCCTCAACTCTGCAGAAGCTCAGTGGACTCTTTAGGGTCTCCATCACTGAACTTTATTAGGCTGACAGCCTGTTTTGTAAAACCCTGGAAAAGGCTTAGGTTTTTTTCTTTAAAGATAAACAGGAGGAAAAGCAGGTGGGAACCTCCCTCAAATGAGCCTGCTCACAATAACAAAGTGTAGATCTGTCAATGTTAAAGATTCTTCAGAACTGCATTTCCTGGAAAGCAATTTAATTGCTAGCTTCCTGCTGTTTGGAATGATAACATTTCTTCCTTCTGCTATTTGGAACAAGAATATTTGTGATCACTCTCATTAGAACTGTTCAGAAAGTAACTCAGGATCTTCTTTGAAGGTCCCTTTTAAGCTTTCATTCTTGGGACAAATTTTGGAAGCCTGCAGGAAGCAATGTGATTTTATCCAATATTACCCATTCTGAATAAATAAATTTGAAGTGGCTACAAGAAAGTTGAGGTGGAAATTAGAAGGACTCTGACTGCCCAAGGTGTCTGTTTTAGTCTGTTTGTCTGAATTTGAGTTGAAATTGAGGGCAGAGGTCAAATCTGACTAAGGAGTCTGAGGCCACAGAATGTATGTATATCTGTACTGTTTTTCAAGAGATAATGATAGCTACTACTGCATTTTCTGTCAGTCACTTAATGATGCTAACTCCTAACTGCAGAGTTAAATCTTGCGGGGCACGTGGCTGAACGACATTGCTAAAATTTCACTTTTGGATGGACAAAAATGTGTTAATTCCTTCAGAAGACCTCCAAATGAAACCCATATACCTTAAGTCATCCATTAGGTCCCTATATTTTGCCAGTACCATGTACTTGCATCTAAATTTAAAGCATGAAGTTAAGCTCTCAAAATGGGTCACTCTCTTTTGTTCCCTAGCAATGGAAGTAACACATGGCATATAACCTGAGACCCCATATGTGCTGGTAGTGTCAGAATCTCAAAAGTCAGAATTAATCCTGTTACCTATCTACCACACCATCAGCATTTTCAGAGCAGATTGAAATATTCTGCTGCTGGAAAGAGACTATAGTAGGGAGAAGGAGAGGGACCTGTGACACAGAAGGATCTAAGGAGAAGGAAGGTAACAATGAGAAAATGAGCACACTATGTGTGCACAGGTTTAAGGCAAAATAAGTGTTAGTGGTTTTCTTAAATGTACAACACACCAGTTTTCAAGGGAATGTTTTGAAATCTGTAAACTTCTAGGTTTCATAGCTTCTACACTTGTAAATGTGGAACAAAAGAATTTGCATGATAGCATTTCATTCCTTAAATTGCAATAGGATTGGCTTTGCTGCTTAGGATTGTGACCTACTTAACTTCTGTATAATGAAGTTTGGATCCACTCTAGGATCCCATTAAAAGAAAAAAATTCCTACCCTACTCTTCTTGCCCAAATTATTTGTCAGTGTACATGGGAGTCCATGGGAAACCAAGTTTTAACTCTGTTGAGTGCCATTTTTGCTCCTGTTTTAGGAAGGAATGAAATTTTGGCTAGCTTATGTCCTCAAGTTTTTGGATTGTACCTGGTGAAGCTGGCTGTAGCCATGGTGCTTGCTGGTGGTGTGCAGAGGACTGATGCTGCTGGAACTCGAACCAGAGGTTTGTATTGTTTCTGAAAGTATCACATCCTTTGTAACAGTCATTCCCATCCCCGTCCTAACCCACATCACCCCCCACCCTTCCAAAATCAAACCAGTAAGAACTTGGAAGCATAATCATCCCATTTTCTTGAGTGAGAACAAGTTTTAATCAATTTTGACTATTCTTCCAAAATCTCAGACAGGTTAAAGTGGGTGTCTAGACTTCCTCTTTTTATTTTAATTTTTCACAAATAAAGCCCAATAGAAGCAGACTTTCAGGTTTCCATTAGGTAGAATATTAAAGGCAGCTGTTTTATCTGAAACATCTCACTTTTTATTGTATAAGTGACATTTTGAATTTATTTCTAGTAGAATATTCCCAGCAGTATTTGGCATCAAAGGATGGAATCTTAATGTTTCCTTAATGCAGATCACTATAGTACATTAAAACGAAAAATTAAAGGATTAATTTTACTTCCTAATGCTAGACTTTTCCATCTGTGATTGTCACCACATCTCACTTAAGTCTTGTAACTCCAAGTTACCTGCCTGCTGATTCTCCTTCTGTTGTTATTAGATGGCAAATATGCCATGTGCCAGGTGGTACACAGGTCATAATCTATGTAGGTCATAATAATTTTTAAAAGTATGTCTCCGTATACAAATACAGGATTTTCTTAATGCTCCCAACAGCTAAATAATATTATAGACTATATTTGAATTGAAGTTGGATTTTGTAGAAAACAGTGAAAAAAATTTAGGGTGCTTTACTGAGATTGTAGCAGCCGAATTATTTATTTCTGTAATTTCATTGTTATGAAAATACAAAGTTGTGTAACTGTTGGCAAAGAATTAATTAAGCAAAGCAACCTGCTGATTTTATTGGTCCATTTTGCAATCATTTAAATAACTGAATAGTGGAACAGTAACTAAAACCTGGTATCCTTCTGTTTCATGTTCAAGAATAAGCTGAGTCTGAGAAATGAACATTCGAAAATGTAAGAACTCATATTACAGGAAGTGTGTCAAATACCTGCTAACACTTCACAAATACTTCATTGTAAATATTTGTGTCTACATGACTTTATTAAACAATGTATTTATCACACCAAATAAATAGTGCAGAATTACATATTTTAATGTATATATAGTGCTAAATTTTAGGTGAATATGACAAGTGTTATTTAATCTGAGCATTTTGTGTCAATGTTTGTCTGTATATGAACTGCCTTCTCCTACATCACTGTTTTCCCCCAAGGTGAATCACATCTTCTGTTGGTTGGAGACCCAGGTACAGGGAAATCTCAGTTCCTCAAGTATGCAGTAAAGATTATGCCACGCTCTGTGCTTACAGCAGGAATTGGATCTACAAGTGCAGGTATGTGCTTCTTCAGCTCTAACAGGTTAACTCAAGTATGTTTGTATAGAAACCTTCTGCGTATGTGAACATATGTGCTCAGGTTGTTATGAGCACAGTTGAAGCAGAGACCTGCTGTGGAGGCATGTGAGGCCTGATCTGACTCTCTGCAGTCCTGCCCCTTTGTCATTGAGACACCTCTCTATGTTTTGCTAGCAGAGAGTGATCTGGACCTGTATTTTTAGCATTTCCCAGCTATGACAAAGATGACATCTTTCCAGAGCTCATGCTGTGTGATGAGCTAACATCATTTGGTTTCTCCTGAACAGATAATCTCCTCTCTTCTGTTCTTTTACGTGTTCTGTCTGGGTCCCAGTTTGATTTCTGTTTGCTTTCTGGAAATTACCCCTTGTGTTGAGGAATTATTTCTTACTCATGAAGATGGTTTTAAAATGGTTTCGGAGAGCAAGTGGATTTTTTCTTCTTTTTTCTTTTTTTTTTCCTCTTTCTTCCTTTGGTTAAATTTAGGTGTGTCCCAGCTGGCTCTCAATGCCAGGCATCTTCGCAAACTCTTCTGGTACAACGTACAGGGTCAGATTACCTCTGCCAATGACTTTATTTCAACAAATGCATATACTGCTTGTATGTTCAAAATCACAAAATAATTAGGGTCAAATTCCAGTGTCTCAGCTAGCATGTGTAGCTTGAATATTTCTCAGAGAGTGCTGCTTATCATTGTATGTCTGGGAAACAGCATTATTTGTACAAGGGAGAACTAGAAGATAAATCTTCCACAGCTATGTATATACTGAGTCTTCCATAGCTGTGGAGGTGGAACATGATGTTGAACATGTAGACTCCTGTGTGCAGGGAACTTGTTATGAAACACATATGCCTCTGACTTTCCATTCAAACTGTTAACAAATAGGTCTGGAGAGAAGCCAGAGAGAAAATTTTGGTTTAGCATAATCTTTTCTCTACTTTTTGTTCTGTGTTAAGAATTAAGAACAGTGGATAATTTCAGATTTGCCAGGGGACCCACAGCGACCTGAAGTGAAATTTTGCTGTGTATTTCAGTGTGACTTTGCCCATTTTTGTATGAAGTGATTTCCTGTGTCCGTTGCTCTCAGTCTCTGATGTTGTTGTTGCCTTCTTCACCATGTCTCCCTCCCATGCTTCACCTTCCATGCTTCACCTTCCATGTGATCTGATTTCCAGCTCAGCCATGACGGCTAGGTTCAAAGACATTTCCCTGAAAACAAATATTGCAGTTTATAGGTTTACTGTGGTATATGTGCACTAATGATGTGTGGCGATAAAGTTTCATCTCATTAAAGGATTGTCTTGGGCCTTTAGATCATCCATACTTCACTTAAATATTCCTTATTTTTAAAAAACTTCTCTCTCAGTCCCTTTTTCCAAAATCTGACAGCAGCATTAAATTTCTACTTTAGAATTCTTCAGGACGGTTATCACAAGTGAAACTTGAGTGCCTAGCAAGGAATCTTCTTAACCTAGTTTAATTTCAGGGAACCTTTCCACGGCCAGAACTGCTGGACTAAGGTATTAATTTCTAGACCAGGAGTTTGGATGTTGTTTGAATTACTATTTTCTTTGCCTTTCCTGTGCAATGAGTGTCTTATGAATCTGCTTGTAGCTAGCTGTACCTAACACTGACTTTTGTCAACTTGCTCTCTGTGCAGAAGCTTCAAATGAGTTTGGAGAACTATTAAACTGCTTTACTTTCCTTGTCATAATTGAACACTTTGAATTACCAGTTTCTTTCCCATGAGAGGACAGCCCTAATGCACATTCTTCCCTCCAGTGTACGAATATTAAATCTCTAAGTTTCACTTTCAGCTAGTTCCTTACTGTATATAAAAAGCAGTCTGAATTGCATTTAATTGCTGGCTCTGGGATTACAATCCACATAGGCCAAAAGACACCTGAGACTGGGTAAAGCCTGAGTAACTCCTAAAAGCTGGGTCCCTCTTTTAAACTGCCAGTATCTAACCAGGCTTTAGTAAGATTCTGTGTACACTGACACCTTTACCCATCTGGTACTGTTTTAGGACACAAGCTATTTAACAAGCATTGAATTAGAATCCTGTGTCCCAAACTGTATCATACCAGTTTTACTTGGTTTTCTGTACAGGTATTTATTTGTACCAGGGCAGTGTATTAGGTCATTAACATTTTCCTTGTGCCAAAATTCTTTCTTTCCTGGTATACCTTAGGCATCACGTGCTCTGAGATCCACTATGGTACTTTGTGCCCCTGCAGTATCATGTGCCTGCTGCAGTCCATTAACCCATACAGACGTGACTGGAATTGGCTTGCAGAATTTCAGAAAACGGTGGCCTAACTCCTGCAGCTTAATTTGCTGTTGGACCTTTGCTCTTTCAAGCAGGTTCCTGCCTTCCCCTCCACTTTCTAAACAAAGTATGTGCTGTTTTACCTGATTCAGAAAGTACAACCCAGGAGAAAACCCTGCTTTCTTGCTGAAGGTTTGGAAGACCTTCATCTTTCTATCTCACCCACAGCTCAAGTTGCCCTCTTGCTGCAAACAGCCCTTACAAGTGACAGAGAATTTGTTGTCTGTTTTGAAAAAAACAGAACTTTACCTCCACTCAGTGAATAAGTTTCTGAGCTTACTTTTTAAGTTGCCTTTCTTGTAAACACTTAGCAGAAATTTTTTGTTGCAAATTCTCGACAAGTTTAGGACTTATATGAGGAACCGGGGTTTGTTCCTCCCACATCTCTTTAATGACAGTTGGCAGGTAGACCAGCCCCCATGCAACAGCTCCATGGTAAAAATTTCTTTGACCACTGTAGGACTTTTTGATCTGTAAATGAAAGATGGGGGAACCATCTGTCCCACTGTTTTGTTCTGTCTACACAGGTTTTTTTACAGGCCCAGTTCATTCTCCCTGACTTGTCTCTCATCTGAGAATCACAGGGAGTCATTCAGCTTTTATTTTTAGGAATTGATACACAGTTTTCCATAAAGATAGAGACTTAGGGAGGATTAACAAGATCTCTCTGGGAGCTCTCACCTTACTACTGAGTTAAATAAACTGTTTTGCAGTTCCCAGAGGCACAGTGCTGCTTATGTGTATTTGGATGAGATAATCACTAGTAAGAAAATATTTCATTTACCTCTGGAGCTTGAGATTTGCAGTGATTGAATGGTGTGAACAGGAACCAACACATGCCAGCTGCTGGCAGGTCTGGAGCTCATGGACATCCAGGCCAGAATCATTCTGCTGCTTGTTACTGTGTATTTGACTTCACATTTCTAAAAATTTTGTTTGGTGTTGAGTCCCTCCGCAGATGGATTTCTTAAAGAATTTTGTGAACTGTATTTGGAACAGCTTACCTAAAAATCTAGGAGACTAACAGCTGTTTCTGCAGCTCTCCAGTTCTGTATAACATGCCTTTTTGAGCTGTGTGACATGCACCCTTATGGCCTCTCCTCTAGAGCCTCTGCAGAGTCTTGCAAGTACTTCCTTTTTGCTGGTATTTTGCCATGTCTAACACTGTCCATATCATGCCAACAGCAGTTTGCTACTGATTTCCTTTCTTTTCATTGAAGGCAACTGACTCAAGGGGAAACCTCCTCTTTTCTTCTTTCATGGTAAGCTTTCCTCTGCTAGGCAGGCTTCAGGTGCTAACAGCTGTCTCTCTTCTGATCTGTTAGAAACCAATCCAAAGCCACTGACATGAGCCATCCAGCTGTGGTTATAAATAGAGTACATGGTGTCAGTATCCTGAGGTATGCAAGACTCTGAAACTGGAGATATTTTTCCCTCTGTGTAGATCTCCAAACCGCCCCTGTGCCTTCCCTAGTTGACATAAGCCAAAGTAGTGCCAGGAAACCATTTTCCATCATGGATTCATACCCTGTCCCTGATAAAGTTATTAATACACATGCAGCCTTTAGGTCGTCACTTTTCTCTGATCATCACTTCTACCATGGGATTGTTTTCTTGAATACTTATAATTGTACATGAAGTATTTTCTATCAGTATGTAACCTGAAAATATTTTCTTGAGCACAGCTTCACTGGCTGTTCCTTCAACATCTGGACCTCAAGTTGGGAAGCCCTTAGCTCTATAGGAAGTCTACTAAACTTGTTGAAGGAATGAAATTTGAAGCTGTGATCAAATATTGTCAGACATGCCCCATCTGTAACAATGTCCCATCTCTTCTTTAGTTCCCTTAATTTCTTCTCAGTAATGCTGTTCCAAAATGGGTTTGTCCTGAGAGAGCTTAACTTGACTACCTGCATGACAGAGATTATTTAGCCCAAGAGATACCTGTCTTCAAAAATTTTGGTTTTTTTCAAATATCTTCGTATCTGAAAGCCCATATTTAGTTTGGATGGGAAATACTGCGGGAACAGTATCTTGTCATGTTGGTTAAAGGTTTCAGGTCTTACACACTTCTAACACCTCCAGGCCAGCCTTCATCTCAGACTTTTTCATCCTGCTGTTGAAATGGCAGGCATTTCAAGCAGTTGATTTTTAGATGAATAACAAGGTATCTTCAGCATTTCCTTTACCATACTGTGAAGCCAGTCCTTATTTCCAATTTGTATAAGTGTAGGTCTGCCCCACCCTCCTAGTGAGAAAGGACAAACTGGAGGATACCTTTATTTTGAAAGGTTGGTCTCCTTATCTCATGGGGCCCAGGGAGGGAGACCAAAGAACTCCGTGAAAGTTTCTGTCTGTTCAGTTCAGCCAGTTCTTAACACTGCTGGTAACATGTAGCTGTTGTCTCTTGCATCTGGTGTGGCACACACACACTTCTTTCCTCTGACTTTCTCTTGTCTGCAGTCATACCCCTCGGGCCATGGACAGTGAGTATCCAGCCACGCCTCCAAAACTGCATTACCTAAAGCTGGAAATGTTTAAATGCATTCTCCCTCCATCTCCTCCTAAAATGACCCCTTAAGTTCCATGTAGAAGCCTTGGGTTTGCCTTTAAGAAAGGCTTCCTAGTACCTCCAGCTGGCTCTTCCTTGTATCATTTTTGCCTAAACCAAAAGTGAAGTAAAAAGTCCTCCATCCATCTTCTCCAGCCCTGCTCTCATATCACACAATACAAGACCAAGTACCTGTTAAAAAGCAGAACTGGAAACATAAACAGGAGGGCCTAGGAAGAAGAGTTACACACATACTGCCAGCCCTTACACCTTTGTCAGTAGCTGCATCTTCCTGGCTGGCACTTAGCAGAGCCCCCCAACCAGCAACCACAGCAACAATTAACCCCATCATCTCCTGACCAAACTTCTGTGTCTCTCAAAATAAATTAGATCATCTGTACTCTTGGAGATTGATAAGGAGTAGGGTAGTTAGGTATGTGAAGGATCTGCAGCTGTCCAGACAGAATCAGATGATTTAGTTAACTTTGCCCTTTTCTGTCTCTGATAAATGAGGATTTGCTAGGAGTATATGTGCATAGCACGTTTGGGTTTTTTCCCTTTTCCTTCCTACCAGCATTTTCAGATGTCAGTCTAGCTACAGGTGGCTACCTTTCAGTCTGAGCTGACTTCCAGAAAAACAGCAGCTGAGGCACTCCAAAGAAAATAATGGACTGTCAGATCACCAGATTTCTTTGTGACTTTGTCACTTCCATCTCAAGAATACAGAGTGTCTAGTAAGTCATAAACTAAGTTATTATGGTTATTGTAGTAAAGTTCCAATCACTTCATCGTTGAAGACTGGTAGTAAGGGGTGGCTTTTTCAGTGGAGCTTTGTAAAGCCACTGGAAAGATTAAATTTCACTAGTCTCCATTTTGATAGAGCTGGAACCATTTTGCCTCCTTCAAATTGAGGTGTCATAGTAATTCAGATTGAAGGTGATGCCTGAATAAATCAGTGACTATAAGCTGATTTTTTTTCAAGCTAGACATGAAAACCGCACACATTTTTCATCCATGTTACCTTGTCTGGTCCGCTTACTTCTTTGTACACGAATAATGAATGACAGTCTTCTAGTGGTCTGCCTGTCTGAGATGAAAACACAGTGAGATACATCACCAGTCCTGTCAGCAGAATCTGCAGCATTCCTTTGCATCTTGGTGGCCTCTGCAAGTAAAGGTTTGTGGCAAAGTGAATACATCTTCAACCTTGAAATTGCAGTGCTGCGATGTCAGCACTGGTTGGCCGTGTCGTGCGCAGACCTGCTGTTCTAAAAAGTTCAGAGATGAGGGACAAGTCTTTACAGATGCCCTACATGCATTCTATCTTTCAATCCCACTAAGTTTGTGCTGTGATATTGCCTGAAGTCTCGGGGGGACTGGACGTTGGTTCCTCAAATTCTGTGTCTCCGGAACGTGATTTTGTCAGGAAATATGATATTCAGAAGGCAGGGTGTATGCTCAGATCTGGACAAAGTTGTGAAGACCTGAGGCACCCAGCCTCTCAAAAAACACAGAAATGCATAGAATGCATAGAATTTATCTTGCAAAGATCATGAGGTAGGGTTGTGTCACAAATTTTCACCAAGCACAGCATTATTTTTCCTGCTAGTGGTGCGTCAGCTCTATCCATGCCACATGAGTTTATCAGGTAAGGTGGTGCCAAACTACTGCAGCATCCTGCCACAGTCAAGCCTGAAGTTTATTGCATCCAAGTTCTCATGCACAGATGACTTCTTAGACTTTTTAGACTGACAACAGAGCTTCACTTTTCCATTCCTCTAAATTAATTGGTTTGCTGGGTGACATCATTTTGCTAACTAAATTTTGCAGTCAGTTTTGCAGTAGCAGCAATAATGGTTTGCTTCCGTCACTTTGTGGCATATGCTTCTAAAAAGCCTTCATGCTACCAGTAGGATGGATTTTGGTTACAGCTTGTACTTGGATCATGTTTTCATTTGAATATTCAATAAAGGCAAGAGTTTGAGATACTACTACAGTAGCCTTAATTTCAGGCAGACTTCACACGCCTGTCAATCCTTCAGCAGATAACTAAGTTATTTACATGCTTACATTTATGAGATATCCTAAATAGACTTATAAATAGAACATAAAGTGCATGAAAAATCTCAAAATGTCACTGAAGACCTAAAAGTTGCAATATAATTGAAAACCAAAGATAAGGTTCACAGAATTACACCCCTCAAGTGAAGTAACTGCTAGTTCAGGGAACCAGTTCTTTGTGTTAAGACTCATCCTACTGATGAGTGTTAATATTTTTAGATTTCTGGTTACCACTTTAAACAATTAGAGAGAGACTGTTAAAGATTAATGGATTTCATTAATTCATTCATCTAGCCTAGATGAGTACTGCTGAGTTTCCATACAAGAAAAACATTCAGATCAGGTCATTCCTTTCCAGTTTCAAAACCACACATTTGAAATGCAGACAACTTCACTAATGATGTGGAAAGACAGAAGCACTGTCTGGGACATCTTCATCCCCATTACAGAGTCCAGAAAGAGAACAGAAAGCATTCTGTATTTACTCAGAGCTACACTGTCAATCATCATGAAATCTACCCTTTTTTGAAGGGCCCAGAACCTACAAGGGTTCATAATCTGGGCAGTGACTAGTAAACAGAACTATATTCCTGTAATCTGGCATGACAGATTACAATTTACATGCACATACAGGCACAGTAAATATAAATAAGGCTAATGAGGATTGGAAAGAATAACTAAATTCTTAAATGTCATAATAATGGCTTAAGTCTTGACAGGTTACTGCTTAGTTCCTTTTATCTTCAAGGATGCCTCAGGTAATAGGGATGTCTCACTGCAAGGGCTTCAGGGCAAGTAATGTATTCTTGAGTGTGTCATGCCTGCCACAACAGGGTTTATACCAGTAAATAGGATTGCTTTAAAGGCTAGAGAGAAAACAGAAGTTCAAAATTCCAGGTGTTTCAAAAAAATGAAAGAAAACACCCAAACTCCTTACTACTACTGAAAAAGACTACAATAAAGCACGCCTGAAAATAAACATACTAACCAGTACTGGTCCATAATAATCTTGCAGAAGAGCATATTTGGGATATTCACACTATTGTTTTTGAGGCTTAGAATCTTCCAGTAATTGCCTGCATCCTTCCAACCACTTGTGTATGCTATGAGGGTGGCTGAAAAAGGGTTCTGTCCTGAGGTACCCACCCCAGTCCAAATGAAACACTGTCCTGAACAAAACCCCAGTTTGACTAAACAGCAGCAGCAGGAGATTAAAAAAAAAAAATCCTAAAATCCAAGATAGCAGATGGTAAATCTCAAATTGCAGGCTTTAAGTAACAAGTATGTGCCTTGAAAGTAAAAGAAGCTTGCACCTAAAATTATACTGTGCTGTCTGCTTTCAGAGCAAAAGGACATTTTTGGACTTTGTTATTAAGAGATACTTTCTTTCTTTGCACTTCATCTAATGACAGTTTTGTTCTTAAGATGCCATTAAAGGGCACTTTATATTTGGCAATCTGGATAGCAGAGATGAGGACATGGCATTATTCCTTCATTTTGCCTGAATGTTTTAGCTTTTAAACTTTTTTTAGCTTTTAATAGTGCTTACAAAGTAAGGGGGGAGGGGAGAGAATACATACACTTTAATCAGGTTTGGTTTAGACCACACAGAATAACACATTAGAAAAGAAAGGCAATTACTTAAAAATAGTTGTATTTATATTTCACAATCTGCTCAAATACTGTTTGTTTGTTGGGTTTTTTTGGTTTTTTTTTTATAAACTTTCTCTACAGGATGTTTTAAAACAAGTTCTTCACATTGCTTAAACTATGTACTTATGGAATTTGAGGGAAATAGTTCTGGTTGTTTTTACAGTTTAACACATATACAGTACCAAAAGGATGGTGGTTAGTCACATGCAGTCCATATGAGATTCTAACATGACATTTAGTGAATTTTCTGATGTTGACCACCCCTTTGATGCTGAAGGTAATGCATCTGTGGAAAGCAAGGACTGTAGATTTGGGTTACTGCTCTCTGCATCTTCCAGTTTTTCAGTGTTGTCCTCCCAATTAATGTGGAATCTTGTGACTCTGGGATTAGATGCCAAAATATTCCTTTGAAGCTGGGAAAGAAGAAAATATATGGATTGTAATGTGTACATCTAAAACTGGAGTTCATATGCATATAGATTTTTTTTTTTTTTAGTCCCTATAGCCTTGTTTGTGTAAAATAATTTGTTTAAAAAGGGAATTCACATCACTGTGAATCTATAGCTACTACCTATGGATCAGAAATGTGCTTACAGAACACCACTTCGTAAATTTCCCTAATATTCTCCTCAGAAAAATAACCACTTTCTCAAGAGTATTTTAACTGTTCTGCAAGGTCAAGGCTGTGAAAGAGATCCGCAAGTAAAGTGCAAGTGTTTATTATTTTATCCAGCTTTTAGTAAAGCAAATAACTTCTACCCCCACAAGGATTTTGCAAACCACAGTACTTCATCAAATTTTGCATCAACTTTATGGTATTTGCAATACCTATCAGCTCCATCAACTTCTCATCTTCATTTAAAACTACAACTTTGCTTTTAAACTACTAAACTTGAGACTGATTTCACTAAAAAGATTTATCGACTAAAGTTTTAAAATAAAACCATTTATATTTGGAAGATACTAACACTGTGGCAGTGGACATAATTAGTCATTATCTTATTCTCATGGCTGGCCTTCATTTTCTTTTGAAAACATGTTGCATTTGTTTATGTATGCAGAAAAAAAAAAAAAAAAAAAAAAAAAAAAAAAAAAGAGCTGATTTTCTCCTTATTTTGAAAAGAGGTGAAAGATTATATAAACTTACCTGGAGGATGGCAACTTAGAGCCAGTGGACACTCAATGTGATATTTAAGACTGATCACAGGAAACGTTTGCTTTGTCGATTTTATTCTCCAAGAAAGTGTACTCTCATTAAGTATTTCCTGACCCCTTATGCAAACTAAAAATACCATTTCTTTTTTAGAACCTAGTAGAGCTTACTACCCAATAATTATCAGTCACTTTAATAACCTTCTACTTGTGCATTTCCATTTTGTACCCAAGTCACATTAAGTCACTATACAAACCTATGATAGCATTTGCTGTTCTCTTCAATAGCAAAGCTAGCTTTTTATATAAACAGAGAATGAAGATAAGTAGGCATTCTAAATTCAAGTGCTTAAAGAGAGTCACCATTTTGGTATTGACAACCAACATAACAAATAAGTTACATAACAAATAAGTTTTAAATTAAAGAAATAAAGAAGAAAGGAGCATACCCAAAGTTTAAGAATCCTCAAACTTTACTGCAATTTTCAGTAATTTTTTTTAGTATCTGATCACTGAAAATAAAGTTAAGCATAGGAAAACATACTACTTCATTTCATCTTTTAATTCTAGTCCTGGTTTTAATTATTACCATGAAGGATATGTGTTTTTATAACTTTATCTTCCTTTGTCAAATAAGACATTTATCAGGTAATCATCCAACCAGGGTATCCATGTTCTCCCATTTTATACCTAATTTGTTTCTCAGTTTTTGTTTAAGTTTTGCAGAAACTGTAGCTCTGACACTAGAACAGCTGAGTAACAACTGTAATATATTAATATCTACAACTTAGTTCCAGGTTGATGGGTTTATAAAAACATTATTCTGTTTTTCTGAAGAACAGAGCCATTTTGTAAACAGTGGTGCAGGTGGGAATAAATCCAATTGTTGATTTCAAAGTAGTGTGAAAGTACAGCAAGTCTTCAGGATGGTGGAAATTTCTGATGGTTTCTCAGTATCTCCTAAATTTATGACAACTACATGGCACTTGTAGTCTGTCCCCCCCAACTATTTTCCATTATTTGATGCCTCATTCCATGCACTTAATGAAACCACATGGGGATTTGGGTATGTTTCTTAGAACACTTCTTCTATAGGCATACCTCTGATACATGACAAAACAAAACATGCCTTACCTTAGAAAAATCTGGCTTTACTGGTGGATTCTCTCTCAGTTCTGTTTCAGTATATTCATTGTTTACGTAGTAGCCGACTCTAATAAATTCTTGACCTCGGTAAGTGCATGTAATTAGCACAACTGTTACACCTACTGCATCTGCATCTGGAATAAGCCCTGGGTTAGGTGCATCAGCCTAAATGTGAAAGGGAAAGATAAATTAAAATTGATAGCACATGCCTACCTAGCAGGGGAATCTCAAGTAGTGTGCTTCAGCAGCTAAGTAGTGACTATATTTAAAATTGTTCAAGTTAACCAGAAAATATACTGCTTTCACAACATCAACCCTAGATTTAGAACACCATCCTCTAACCACAGAATTGGAATACAGTAAAATTGTTTGCTGGCATTTCTCATGGGTGATTGGCCAGGTTTGATCCAAAACTCATTTAAATATACATGATCAGCTAAACCATTGTTCAGACAGGGGTACCAACACCACTCCAGTTCTACAGTGCCACATTTCTCCAGCCCATCTTGGTAATTTAGTAGAGCAAGATTATTTTCTCATACACCCTTCAAGGTTGAATTGGTCTGTATGTGTGCTCCTAAAAGACTATATCCTTAAAACGACAGACTGCAAATTATACTTCAGCAAGAAAAGGGATGGGCTATGGTAAGGTTTGAGCTTTTCCACAGATTGCTAGGGAAGGAATAAAGTACTTTCTCTAGCTTCATTCCTAATACCTATGTTCATTAAAATTTATGCAGTTAACTGCATCATCTCTCCAAGAAACCTGAACATTTTCTACCAGTATACAAACCTAATTAATGTACAACTGATACAATCTTCCTCAATGTCCTTATTTACCATGGCTCTGCAGTTACTTATCAATAAAATTTGCCTCATAAAATGTAGCTCACATCAGTCCCTTAAAATGCCTCCTAACTACCACATCTATTGATAAAATGTGATGCCTGATTGTGCTGCAGGATTTAAAGTAACAGTAATTCAGGCATAGTAAAACAGCTTCATATTTACAATTCCACATGAAGAGCTGAAGTCAACAGTGAAGCTGTATTAGTAATGTGTGTTCAGATGGTTTTGGTGTAACAAACCTTGCCTAATGACAGAGGCTGAATGGAATTAATTCCTGTTGTCCTCTCATTCCTACTTTTCTGTAGTATTTATATGTTTCAGCATGGTGAAATTTGGGAGCTGCTGCTCATGCAGCATTGGCATCTACTCTTTGCCACTTCATTTCTAAGCCTTCAAACCAGTCTAGCTCTTTGTGAGAAACTGTAGGCACTTCACAGAAGAATTAGATGAGTCAGACCTCTCAGGTAGAAATACACCCGAGAGAGGAGAAGAAACCAGGGAATCAGGTAGAACTCATCTTCCTCCAGCCCTGAAGGAAATAGAATATGATTGAATGGCTTTACAACTAGCATAGGGGAACGGAAAAGATGGCCAAGAAACAGAAAAAATGCAGAAGCTTGAGGAAATCACAAGAACTGCCAATACAGATGAAATCATTACTTTAGTTCAGTAGTCTTGTTCTAACAGTGCCCAGAACTATTTGATCACTCTAAATTCCACTGTAATGGGCAACAGAAGGACCATATTCCCTTAAGCTCCCCATTAACTCACATTCTAACGCAGGATCTTAGTCTTCCAGGTTCCCACTGTCATTTTGTCTTGTAATATCCTATGACACAGTTCTGAACCCAAGGAAATACTCTGTTCTAATCCTACTTATCTCTCAAGCATTGTTTTGCTGCATGAAAAGGACACTGAAGACTGTTTAAAACAGTTTTCTCAAATTTTCAACTTCCTGGTTTTGTCAAACCTCATAATTACTCAGGAACCAAAGATCACACACAGGTGGCAGAAAAAAAGCAGAGCTTGGTATGACCAAATGATAAATAAGCAGATTATCTGCAAACAGATATTTTGGTGGGCAGAGGCAGTAGACTAATTTTTGCATAAAAATCACTCTTAATATGCCATTCTTATGCTATAAATTACGTAAGAATTTTATGAAATCAGCCCATATATTGCCTTGAATTATCTTGCTTTTCCACATGATATTTATTCTCATAGCTATTGCTGCAGAGTAGGTAGCAAAGGTTATATGTGCACTTAAGGACAGTAAATTATTTATGTGCTTATATGCTCAAAAAGAAATTTCTGTCATTTTATTACAAATTCCCAAGAGAACCGAGAAGGAATCAGGTTTTACTATGTATATCTTGGGATTTAGAAACAAATAGGCCAAGGTGTGGGCCTTTACTACTGAAATCCTTTTAAAGGTAATGTTTTTGGGGTTTTAAAACAAAAAGCTGCTTTCTTTAAGTCTGAAAAGCACAATAATTGTCCATCTTTCTGTAAGGCTGAATTCCCAACCTGATTCACATCTTTTTTGCATCTAAGGTATTTTAATCATCCTTGGTAATCTATCTGTGTGGTACTCCATTTTAGTTGCTATTTCAGCCATTTTCCTATCTAGAAAAATCTACAACAGATTATCTGAAAATTTTATACTCCTCTGCAAAGGTCCTTTCCTTATGCTATTCCCCATGAACACAATCTCTTTTCTTTGTGTCACATGCCTCCTGCAGCTCTGTGCTTTGCCCCATTCTTGCCTTCCCTTGTTTTCTCCGCATCCCAGGCTGCTTCAGCTTGGTGAATAAAATTGCTTCAGTCATCAGCAAAGGCTTCTTGCAGCACTGTGGGTTTTGGTGGTCTCATGTGTACACATGTGCTAAATCCTACCCTCACCTGAAATCCAGAGCCTTTGAAGCATAATATACTCAGACCCAACCATACTTGCATAAGAAATAAAAAGTATATTTTAACAGATGGAATCTCTTACAGGCCCTACTCCAATCTAAGCAAAATCTCTATACATCTCCTCCTAATTTAGCTGTAGTGTCATTTATAACCAGGATACAATTGCTGAGTCCATTCTACAGAAGCTGCAAGACCAGTAAATTTAATTTGAGACCTGCCTAATCATACAGCCAAAACATGCCTTTTTTAGGCACCTGCTTTTTGCTCCTTCCCATCACCATCAACAAGGAATCTTCAGAGCTTTGACTAAGAACAGTGTATCTTCAAATTAGAAATGTAAATGCCAGCTGATTTTCCACCATACAAACACAAGGTAGCCCCTCTGAGAGCAATAGAGGATCACCTATTTCTGACCAATTAATGCCATAAGCTATAATGGCTTGATAATGGAAAAACTGTTAATAAATGATGCATTTATTACACATCTGCTTTATTTGTAGTGTGGAAAAATTAGGCCTGGCTCCAAAACCAAACAGAAACATTTCAACACTGATTTGCATGTATGTGGTTGATAAATGCTGCAAACTCCAATCTAATCCTATTCCTTAAGCCTGTTCTTTAAGGGGAAAAAAAAAACAACAAAACAAAACAAAAAGGCCCAGAATAAACAAACACCCCCGAAATGCCGAATAAATTACCTTTCCTGGAACATACAGGATTAATCAGGATTGCCTCACAAATGTTGATATTATTTTAAACCAGTTACAGTAACCATGAGAAACAAGGGAGTCAGCATTTCATCAGCACTTTGGGGTTCTTTAACGCTCATACTTCAGCATGCATTTGCCATTAGTTAAGTGAATTTATAGGATTTTGGAAAACAGCAGAGTTCTTATACAATAAGACATACTCAGTTTCTATCAGACTTTTTATCCAATGGATTTTGCTGTCAGTTTACAAAAAAAAAAAAAAATCTAGTATTTCATAGAGAAAATATGTTAGTTTTAATAAAAATCATAATTTTGAATAAAAAAACCGAACAAAAACACCCCACCACCACAAAAGAAGTTATCCCAAACAAAAGAAAGCTTCTGTAAGAATTCAGGCAAGTCTACTTCAGGTTTCCCCCCCTGCTTCTCACTGAGTTAAAACAGAAACAAGTCTAGGCCAGTAAATCATCTTAGTGTTGCTCTTCCCCTGTTTTCTTTTCCTTCATTATTCTTTATTAATTTTTGGCTTTAACAGCAAATGAACAGCAAAATTTTATAGGACTGTCACATGTTCTAGACTTTTTAGCGCAGTCTTGATCTACATACTTGTGTCCCAAATACCTCCCTTTTACCACTGAATTTCTATTTTGGAAGTCACTGTATTTTGTTATGATTTAACATGCTTAGCCAAACATCACAGTTGACCATGTGTTCTGCCAAACAGAAACAAACTTTTTGATTATTCTGGCTGAGTTTTACAATTAGTTTGTTGGTCTGATCCTCTGAAGGTGTTGTCTACGTTAACCTGGTGAGCCTGATGGTGCTGGTGTAAACCAGGCAACTGGCACTGCTGATTATGAACCAGACTGGTTAAAATTATCAGTAGCTATGGGAACTGTGCTTTTATCAGTTATTATTGATACCACAAATAAAAAATATAACCAAGAATTATCGGGAACAAGAAATACAAGCTCAAAAACAGACTTTAAAGGAAGGTATATAATATCTGAGGGGCTCACTGCAGTATTTTTTTTACTGTTATTTTTCAAGTGCCTCTTAGTTTAATACAGTTATCCCTAAACAATATAGCACAACTTTTAGAAAGTGTTAAATCAAACTTACCTGAAATACAAACATGTGTCTGCCTGCAGGAACAGGTCCAACTAAAACAGAGTCTAACACCTGATCATACTCTTCACTTTCAGCTGAACCCACATAAATTATTTTCCATTCCAAATCTACATAAAAAAAGAAGAAAAGCGCAAACATTATTTATCATTACAGTTAGGGGGTCTTTCACTCTTGCCTATCTACAGTTTTGCATAGCCTAAAATTACTTATTTGGCAACAAGCATAAAATAGCAAGGACCTGTCTTTGTCAGAAAAATTTACTGATGCCTGACCCTGTCCTCATGAACCAGATCATCCCACTTTCTAGTCAGTTGTACCACAGGAATCCCTCTATTTTCACAGTGAGGTTTAATTTTCAAAATTTTTACAGAGAGCAGGGCCCTTTTACTAATTGGGAGCTGTGCAGAGGGATGATGCCTATAAATCAGCATATCCTTGAATACTGACTAACTTCCCAAAACCAAAATTCCCACCTTCCACATACACACCTCACAGCTTAAATTACACAGAGCATGGAAAGTAGTTAATTGAGTAAGAAACCCACTGGGTAAGCACCAGGCACACTAACTGTATGCCCCCATTCCTTCATATGTCACTTGTGTTACCTGGGAAGTACATAAAATTGTGACAGCATGACTAGACCATATTCTTAAAGATAGTGATGCTTGCATCCTATCTACATCCTGAAATGTAATTACAGGCAAAAAAAAAAAAAAAGAAAAAAAAAATCACTGTAGCATTTTGCTTCTTAAAGCCATGCACTAAACCCCATCATTTATTACAATTCAGTTTTTTCTAACTGAGCATCTTCCCCATAGATGTTTTAAAGTTGAAACTGCAAATTAGCTCTTCCTGGGTCAGCTTTTCACCTTCCCTTTTTGATTCAAAAAACAGTGTTATTCACCCATATGAAAGTAATCTTGCAAGATAGATTTTGGGATTATTAAAACAAAACAAAAAAAAAGGGTCATCATTACAAAAACTGTAACTAACACTTCTTTTCTTAATTAAGCTGTTGTTTCGGAAAATGTACCTTAAAAACTTAGATGGTACATTTCTTTTTTTCCCCCTTGTGAACAATGTCCTGATTGCCTTTGCAAAAGCACAAACCTGTGAGCTATTACATTAACTTGATTAGTACACTCGGCAAATCCAAAGGTCTGCCTCATGGTTTCTGGATGCAGAAATGGAATTTAAGTATAGAAAGAAAAATTAGCACCTGGAACAAAACTTGACTGCTTTAAGACTGCAACTCTCTTTCCTCACTAGTGAATTCTTCTTGCTTATTTTGTTTACCATTAGTGCAGGTATTTCAGGTTTAACTGTCACAATAAACAGGGCTTGGGAAGGGATTTTACTTCTCTGTACAATACATCTCAGTTTCCCAGGTACTGCATCAGAGGTATTATTTACCTTTTAAGCATGAAGCTTAAAAAAGGTAAGCTGTTGCCAGTATTGCAACAGGGTACTCATCCAGGATAATTAAGGAACTTTCTTGTCTGCATCTGAGGACAAATTACTACTTACAAGAAGTGAGGATTTTTAGGCTAAACTGC
The DNA here is from genome assembly GCA_013397555.1 of Urocynchramus pylzowi. Classification (NCBI taxonomy): domain Eukaryota; kingdom Metazoa; phylum Chordata; class Aves; order Passeriformes; family Fringillidae; genus Urocynchramus; species Urocynchramus pylzowi. The sequence continues at coordinate 1,573,930 of VZRH01003214.1, forward strand.
TTAAGACTATCACACCATCCTGTGCCATTATTCTAAGAGAACGGTAAAAAACTTATTCTAAACAACTCATAGAATTAAGTACTAAAACTAGACCTTTTAAAAATAAATTTTAAACGTTATTTAAGTATGCTGATGTAGAACAACAACTTTAAGAAAGAGAGGGCTGGAGTTCATGGATTTAATTTTAGGATCAGTGTTGCAAAGGATGAGCTGAAAACAGCACAGTAAACAGACGTATTAGCATAGGAAAGCTAAGGCAATGACTTTTCATCAAGTATACAATGGCTGTGTTTAATCTTATTTTTAACTTGAAAGATAGCGCTCATCATTAATTTATCCTACACCTAACTTGCATGTTGGTAGGGGAAAGGAGCTGAGAATTCTGCATTGGACCATCTATAATTCTTCTCATCACGACTATCCAGGATTAACTTTAATGTAAACCCTGAGTATGGGGAGCACATCACATACAGCCGTGCACTCCTGGAAGGGAAAGCCTAACATTGCACAGAGCCGCTGTGACGGGCACTGCCACCTGCCCAGTTGCCACGGAGGGGGTCCGATGCTGGTCGGATGGGGCAGGCTGACCGGAGAGACCCAGCCAGCAACGTGGCGGGGCACGGAGCGCAGCTCCAGCTGCTGCGCCGGTCAGTTGCGAGAAGGCAGGAGAAGGGCTGCGGAGGCCTAGAGGAAACCCTGGCTCAGGCGAGACTTCCTCTGAAGTTCCCGCCACGGCGGCCGTCCCTCCCTCCCGCGCTGTCACCATCCCGCCGGCACGCACGAGTACGCGCTGCTGCAGAGGCAGGCGGGGTGAGGCGAGTTAAACCGCAGCGACAGCGAGCCCGCCAGGGCACCTTAGACAGGACAGCACGCAACTCCCCTTCTCCTCAGCCCTGCCCTCGCCCCTCCGCCCGCGGGGCTCTCTGGCGAGCAGGCGGCGCTGGGCTCCGCC
>VZRH01003214.1:1576659-1601166 GCA_013397555.1 Urocynchramus pylzowi
TTTTTTTCTTCCCTTCTTTCTTCTGTGCGCATTACAATTCAGGCGAAAGGAAAATAAGGAGGAACGATCTTACCATGCGACTAGTCAGCTCTTCATTCATGACCAAGAGGGACTCTATGTTAGTTTGAAAGCTGTTGCCTTGCAATTATTTTATTTAAAAGAAAAAATTAAGTCCTAAGATGTGTCTTTATTTCAGTTGCTTTATTTCAATTGACTTTATTTCAGTTTATTTCAATATAGCTTATGGGACTGTGTTTATCCTGCCTACCACAATAACTTTTACTATAATTGATAAGGTTTAGATTCATCTATAGAAGATGCTTCTTTTGTAAGTGTATTATATTTAAAGTTGTGAGCCATATGAGCTGAAGAAGAAATTAATTTCTTTTCACAATGTTCGTCCTCTGCAAGTTGTAAACAATGTAAGACCACATCCAGCTTGGAAAGTGCCTTAAGCTGAAAGTTGAGGCTGGAAGAATGGTAGGGCAAAATATCATAACTAAATTAGAACCATGGGTAGAACAGCAACAAAACAAAATCTTTTTTCCGTTCACTTTAGGCAAAACGTTTAGGAAGCACTGTATCTCAACAAGACAAAAAACTGCTTGCAACTAGACCTCATTTTAAAGTTTTATTTTACCTTATTTATAAAAGGGAAGATTCAGAGTTTTCTAAAAGAATCCTAAGTGGGTTTTTTATATGCTAAGATTGTGCAGTATTGTATAAACAGCAACTGCAACACTGGCTGCTTGGGAAGAGTGAAAAACTACTCTCAGACCAGCATGCATAATGAAATTGTTCCCAGCACCTCCCAGAACAAACACTTTTGCTGTCAGAATGCACAGAACGAGTCTAATCAAGTAGGAAGGTGCATTAAGCTTTCAGCATCCCCTAAGAAGAGTGAAAGCAGTGATTCACTTGCAGGCGAAACCATCTTGCCTGTGGGGCTCCACCCTGTGCAGAGGGCCTGCACTTTCAGTCTGGGGCCGTTTCAGCTCTTTGGGTTTTTGTCACGCTTTGTTTGGTGGGGTTTTGTCTTCCTGTTTCCGTGCTGATTGTGCTGGGTGCTGGTGGGGTCCCAGGTGCCGGGAGCACCCCTGGCTCAGGGCAGTGGGGCTGGGCAGTGGTGCCAGGCTCACGAGCCCAAGCCTGCAGCCCACGGCAGTGACCTCTGGCCGATGGCGAGGGCTGTCCGTGCCAGGATGCCACACCCTGCTGGCTGGGAGCCCCTGAGCCCAGCGGGCTCTGCCGGTGGGCTGCTGGGTGCCCCGGCTGCGACGGGCTGTCTGCACGCCCGAGTGCTGCTGCTGCTGCTGCGGGGGCCACTCAAGGAGGGCTGTGCAGGAGCCAAGCGCACCCGTCACACAGCCGTGCTGTCAGGAAGCCATCCCCTTCCTCTGTTTGTAGAAGGCTCGGGTGCCCTGAAGCGCTGCGAGGCAGGACCTTGTGCCTGCACAGCAGCATTGCCAGTGAGAGGGCCCTGTGTGCAGCAGGAAGCCATCTTGTGTGGCAGCAGGAGCCTGCAGCAGAGGCCATCTCATGGCTGCCACGCACAGGGGACAGCGCGGAGCAGAGTGACACAGCGCTGCAGGGCCAGTGGCGTCCCTCACGGCTCGGGGGAGAGCAGAAAGTGCCCGTGGCTCCGGGGGTGCAAGGTGTGTACCCCCACCACAGAATATTCAGGAATAAATGCGCAGCCAGGTTCTAGTACTGCCTAGTACTCTGTGTTTCTGTAATTCTGCTGTGTGATTGATTGCCCACGGTGTCCGGCACACAGTCCAGGAAAACCAAGAAAGACTGGACATGGTGGATTCCTTACTACAAGTTGAAGTACATATTATGTTATCAGGAAGCATTTAGTTACAGTAACTTTTTGCTGGTCATTTGCAATCAAATAGGTACTGAGGTGGGCTGCACGGTGATGAGAAGGTCTTTGCAGCCTTAAGCCAAATGGTGAGGCAGGGGGGAATTCTTGTGCAGGTTTTGCCATAGAATTCCAGGAGATTTTAGGCTGGTTGCAGCTTGTCAACTACTAGGATATTTTGAGCTGAACACTGGAATGGAAAAAAAGGGCTAAAGATAGAGAAGCAGCGGGGAAATAGGGAGTAGAAGGATTGGGGGGAGCTGCACATACTTGCTAATGAGTGGCTGTTTCCATAGTTGTGCAGGGGTTTTGACTTGCCATCCGCCCAGTGTTGTATCATGTGTGGATTTACTGGAAAACTTTTTTTTTTTTATTTCTTCCCTCATTTCATCCTTGGTTATCTTTGGATTTTCATTTTTGCTTAATGCTTACAGGAAACCAAAAACTCATAATGAAATTTAATTTCCTTAGTTTAAGGGAAGAATTTTAATCCACTTTCTGTAGCCATGAGTTAAATGACAATTGAAATATACTTTTTTTTTCCAAACTTTGCTTTGCAGCTCCAAAATTTCTGTCTGTTTTAGTAGCTGATGTGGAGGAGGACCTGAATGGGTCCATTCCATAATTTTGCCATCTTTGCCTTTGCCCCAATTTTCAGTATAATCTGCCAAGATCTAGTCTTCATACCCTAATCCCTTTTGTTAATTTAACAAAGTTCTAAAACAAGTCACAATCCAAGCATGGGAAGCTTAACAGAATATGCTCCACAGCTGCAGGCTAACCTACCTCAGCACTAGTGGGATTGCTTGCTGGTAGCTGTAAAGTGAGTTAACTTACATGGTAGAAGTTCATGATGGAGCTTCCCTGCTGGTTTTCCCTCTGTCCATGGCTCAAGCCACTGTGCTGGGTCCCTTTCTTTCACTCAAGTTTACTCCTGCATTGTAAGGAAGAGACTGACTGAAGTATTTGATTCTTCAGGTTTGACAGTGACTGCTGTGAAGGAATTTGGGGAGTGGAATTTGGAAGCTGGAGCACTGGTGCTTGCAGATGGAGGCCTCTGTTGCATTGATGAGTTCAATAGTATCAAAGAACATGACAGAACCAGTATCCACGAGGCAATGGAGCAACAAACCATCAGTGTTGCAAAGGCAGGGTAAGTGGCATGTTAGCACATGTGAGAAAACAACGTGAGATTTTTCTCTTGTACTTACATGTTGGAGGGATGCTGATTAAAGATACCTGTTTTTTTCATTGTATGCAATAGTTTTGTTGTCAACAATATTCCTAAACTAGACAAGTCAGCATTTCATAGGACAGTGCACTAGACCAGAGGCTGCAAGCAATCAGAATAAATACATACCCTCTTCACTGCTGGGTTTTCAATCTACTGCTATAGGCCAGGGCACTTTTCTGCAAAGGCTTGGCATCCTTTTTCTTGCCCTTTGCTGCAAGTGCTTGTAATAATCCTATGTGAAATTAGAAGCTTTGTGACTTCTTTTGTTGCAACTCAGAAAGTGGGGCTTCATTTTTCCAAAACCACAAAATCACAGAGTCATTAAGTTCAGAAAAAACCTCAAAGATCATCAAGTCTAGCCTATGACTGATCCCACCTTGTCAACTAGACCATGGCACTAAGAGCCATGTCCAGTCAATTCTTGAACTCCTTCAGGGATGGTGACTCTACCACCTCTCTGGGCAGCCACTTTTTCAGTGAAGAAATTCTTCCTGATGTCCAACCTGAACCTCTCCTGGCACAGCTTGAGGCTATGTCCTCTTGTCCTGTAAAATCCAGTAATATTGCTTGGTAACCAAAGCACATCAGGAGATTTCCAGGCTGCTGTATTTTCCAAGAGATTAGCAGGCTGCTGAATTTTATACGCTGGGTGTGGCATAAATATAAACTCCTGCTTACTTTAAGCTCCTCCCTTTCTTTTTTCAAAGTAGTGTGTGTTCAGATCTGCTCTCCCCCCCCCCACTACCCCCACCCACCACTTGGATCTTTGAGCTCATATTTCAATTTGTCAGTCATATGCAGCTCTTACTCAGGCCCAAATTATTTCCTGGCTGGTATTTCTGAAATCTCTGCTACTCAAAAGGCACCACCCTTTCCACATTCCTTCTTGTCACCTTCCTTTCAGCTCTTGCTCCAGTCACATCTTGACTCCTCTAACTTATCATGTCCTTCCCTTATTCTGAGCATCTCCATCCTCTTCATCAGACAGCAGACAAATTATCACAGAATATTCTGAGTTGAAAGGAATTCACAAGAATCATCAAATCCAATTCTTAAAGTGAATGGCCTGTGTGGGGATTAAACCCACAACTTTGGTAGTTTTAGCACCATACCATGCTCTTGCCAACTGACCTAACCTCAGGGTCATGTTGCTCTCACCTGGGTAATTACCAGCCTTTGCCACCTGGGCACAAATACTTAGGATCAATATGGTCCTGTCTCCTTAGTAAGAAAGGGACATATTTTAGCTGAGTTCCTTGTTGCAGCTGTTTGGATTTGATAGACCCAAACACAGTTTGCTAACTTGCATATAGATGCCCAGTTGCTCACTTTTAAGGACTACATATAATGAGGATTTTTTGAGTAGTAGCTTAGCACACATAGGTTAAGCACCTTGTTAATTTAGGTCTTATTTTGGAGAATAAGTTTTTTTCCTGTTGGTTATAAGCTAGTGGAAGATCTGTGGTCCTTCCTCTCAGTTACAGAAGAACTTTGGACATGAGGCAGCAGTTACTCAGGAGCTGACTAGAAATAGCTCAGTGACAAACCAAAGTTAGACTGCTTCTGCTGCTGCCTTACCCAAAAGGAGTGCATTTGGACTACTAGAGTAAAAATAATCTCTCCCCACATCTACAAGCACACGCTAGGACATCACGGTTAAGAGTGGAAAATGGCTGTTTCAGTTGGTATGGCTGCCATCACTGTGAACTTGGGTTCATATTCATGTTTACACACAGGAATAATACATACATTTATGTCACATTTTATTTTGCTCTCTTAAAAGATTAATTAAGCTACAGTGTTGCTTTCCAGCATTCAAAAGCGTTCGTATATTGTACAATCCCACAATGTAGTATTTATTTCTGAAAAGTAGTGTTGGTTTTCACTATTTAAGGATCTATCTGTATGCAGAGATTATTTGTGGCAATGTTGGTTGGTGCCTTTTGGTATCCATATCACTGTCTGTCTAGTTGCTATTCTCTGACTGAAAAATGCTGTACATATAATAAATATTAATACAATAATTGTGTACATTGTTTAGCTCTTATGGTCTTTCAAGATAAGATGTGCTCTTTATAGGATAAAACCACAAAAGTTTTTAAATACTTTGGAATCCTTTTCCCTATCCAATTTAATTCAACCATAATGTTCATCATACCTTTCTCTAGCTTGGTGTGCAAGCTTAGCACAAGGACAACTATCCTGGCAGCAACAAACCCTAAAGGCCATTATGACCCCAATGAGTCCGTCTCTGTCAACATAGCTCTTGGCAGTCCCCTGTTGAGCAGATTTGACCTGGTCTTAGTATTGTTAGATACAAAGAATGAGGAATGGGACCACATAATTTCATCCTTTATCTTGCAAAATAAAGGTAAGAGTAGTCTTTTTAAATCATTAGGTGTTTTGTTGGGTTGGGGTGGGTTTTTTTGGGGTGGGTTTTTGTTTTTTTTTTTTTTTGGTTGGTTGGTTTCTTCTTTTGTTGCTTGTTTGTTTGGAGGTTTTTGTTTGTTTGTTTTAATTTTATTTTCCTCAATTTTTCAGTTTGCTGTTCTTGAATCTTTCAAATTAATCAGTATTTACGTTCTTGTGATGGTGGTTTTCTGCTGTATGGTTGTTCTTCAAGTAGGTCACTAATTAATTAAGAGGGGTGAGCTGAGAACCCTCTACTTTTACTCTGGGATCATTTATAAGAGATTTCAGCCCAGGCTGCTCAGTAAGTGGATTGTTTCCATCTCACACCTTTACGGCTTGATCTCCAGATCCTACATGCCTTGTAATTGTACTTGCTGTTAATCAGAAACTTAATTCAGGCAGAACAGATCAGAGATGCCTGTGCTGCAGGGCTCAAGGAATGAGCAGTAGCATTCCCCATGAGGAGCTTTGTGCTCTGGAATGAGGGAAGGCAGTGTGATTTGATTCTGACCAGCCCCTTCCCCATCCATGTCATGGAACATGGCTTCGATCTGCTTTACAGAAGAAGTGGTTAGAGGAAGCTTCTTCAGCTACCTTCCTTTCCTTTCCAAAGTATATCCCTACAAAAAATGTTCAGAATATGGCAGGTAGCTCTTGGCTCCAACAGAGTAGGTAAAACAGGCAGAGGAGGTGTGTGTACTCATGTAGCATCTTTCATTTTAAAGAGTTCCTGAGCACTTGGCACTGCCTGTACCATCTGGTGGGCAGTGAGGCTGACAGCAGTTCCATAGAAATTACTGGAGGCTTTACTGTGGATTTTGATACAGGAGAGATCAGATGGTGTGTAAAATTCTGCACTGGAATTTGACCAAGTCCTTGAGGAGTAGTGTACAGGCAGCCAGTGTGCCCCAAAAGTACAGTAATGTGTCTTCATAGTCAAGTGTCTATTCAGCAGGAGTTCTTAGGAAGAAGCTTGATGTCTGTTGTTACAGAATTACTGACAAGGGTGTTGTAACGCAGGCTGCCCAAGCAAATCAGAAAAGCTCTGGAGCATGGAAAGGATGAAGACCTACTTCTGCCTTATAAAAAGCATACAGCCAAAATTGTCTGATGAGAGCAACCTGATCCTTGTTCGCTACTATCAGATGCAGCGTCAGAGTGACTGCAGGAACGCTGCCCGCACCACCATCCGCCTGCTGGAGAGCCTGATACGCCTTGCAGAAGGTAGGGCCTTGGCATTTTTATTTTTAGGCTAACAATTAACCTTTATGAAAGGAATAGAGCATATAATTATAGCCAGTAAGCAGAGTAGCAGCTTTTCTGTGGAAGTAGGGATAGGTGATTCTTGTATGATCTTGTATTATCCTTCTCATTTAAAGGGCCTCGGGGCTGGAGATTTTGAGTGTGAGAAAGGATGTTACATTTAGACTATCAAAACCGGTTTTAATTTTGACATTCTCATGTATATAATAAATATGAAAACCTCTGGAAAAAGTCACGTTCAAGAGAAAAAGCTCAGAAATTATGTGTCTTTATGAGAGGCAATCTCAGGATTTACTTGGCTCCATTTGAGTCAAATATTTGCTTCTACTCTGAAATTAATATAATAAAATAACTGTATTTTTTCTTAAGTATTAATAATCCTAAAATTAATATCACATAAAAGATAACATATTTTTTGTTTCCTGAAGTATTAGTAGTCAAGCTCGTATTTTGCCATACAACTCAAAAATTTCCAGCTCTGAGTTCAAGTCATATTTCATTTATAAGAAAGAACCCAAAGGAAGCAGTAAGTTTCTGTAATTACATGGAAACCAAAGGAAGCAGTCAGACTCTGTAGTAACCTTTTATAAAATGACATATCAAATATTTTCAGGATGAATTTAAAAGAATGTACTGTATTCAGTACAGCAAGCATAAAAGGCATTGTAGTGCCTCCTACTTTAGATGTTTGTGTTTTGTTCTCTATTTTGAGGGAAAGATATTCTCCATTTAAGTGAAAGACATTCCTAACTTTTCAAAATTCACATGTAATTTTCCCATTCGGTGTTTCTTCCCTTCTTATCAGTTCATGAGATTGGGGCTTTTAGTAGGATTTTGTTATTTTGAAGTATTATTTAGATGGTATTAATTAATCTGTCTTTCTATTGCTGAGTAAGAACTCAGTGTGCTTCCATGGCCAATTAGGAAAAAGGCTTCATGTGGTAAATTATTTGCATTTTATCTATTTACAAAAATCACTTTTATTTTACTGACTGATGAAAGAGAAGGAAGAAAAAAATAAAGCTATTGTAGAGAAAAACATTTTAAATAATACCAAATCTCTGACACAGACCAGGTAGAGGAATACATTTTTTCTGACATGTGATGAAGATTAGTTCTTATTTTTTACTCTGTGGTGATGACATGTGCCTATGTAGATAAGGATATTTCATATCACACTCTTTGTTGTGATATCCAGCACTTCACATTTTTTAACTGCAGAATTTTAAGCATCTTTATTCTGTCACTGTAACTGCAATTTGAAAATTGCACCCCACTGTTCACTAGAAAAACTAATCCTTCTAGTTTCTGTTGAAATTGACATTGAAATCAAAATTATTGTATTTATTTTTAAATTATGCCTATGCATGAGTGTTTGAGGGCTGAAGAAATTTGAAGAAATATCTTGTTCCTTCTAGTAAAAAAAACAAAAATTTGTTTTTTGTCTTTGGTAACACTTGCACCCATTTATTTTTGATAGCTCATGCCCGGTTGATGTTTAGGGATACTGTGACTTTGGAAGATGCTGTAACTGTAGTATCAGTGATGGAATCTTCTATGCAGGTAAGGCTGCTTGCAGACATTGCCATTGCTGCAATACTACATTAAGGAATTCAGTTTTACATGTAGACATGTGCCAGCTCCCTTCTTCTCTTTGGAAAGGATTTCATGGATTCATGCAAAGTAGGCAATCAGAGACCTTGACAAGTCTTTTTTAGTCCATCTTGATTGTTGAAATCTTTAAACAGAGATTATACTGAAAAATCTGGATTAGGATAAAGGCCTGCTACCCTTTTTATAGACTGTGCAGTCTAAGTGAAGTTTTGGCATACCGTTGGTTTTTGGTAGTCTATGTTTTAAAGACATTTTGAGGCAGAAATTGTGTGTATATCACTGTGTTTAATAGCCTCTGACAGGCTTTTCTTCCATGATGTTGTATAGTCACTCATTAATTAGGTATGAAAGAACCAAATAATACTTTGGAGCAAGTTCAAACAGTTTCCTAGACCTACAGTTTATTTTGCCATTAAATAATTTTAAACTATGTTGGTAGTAATAATAAAACTTGGAACATTTAGAAGACGAATTTTCTTCTTAGAAACCTTAAAAACTTTGATTGGTCTGAAAATCATGCATTCCAATTATCACATGGATTTACATAATGTTTCTATGGAAAAAGGCATTGAAAAAATGTGAAGGGTTAGATTTTAGTTTACTGTAATATTATTAGGATGTTAAAAACCCAGCACATTTAGAATTAGTAAAAGAAACGTGAATCTGATAGAAGGGTTTTTTTTAGTAGAAATGTGGAAAATAATATAGACACTATTACTTCAGACAGAATATTTTTAAGATAAATAAATCTTCAGGCTTTGGAGTAGGAAAAAAATTACCATAAGCAGATTATCCAAAGTTTTATGCATGGGGGTTTTTAGCAGATCTGAAATGTTTGGGTTTGGCTCTGTCAGAGATGGTGTTCTCCACTACTCAGCTGACTGGTCTGATCCAAAATGGCATTTCCTATGTTCCTGTATAGGTTGATTTGAATATTTTCAAATTAAAACAGTTTTACAGAGCACCTATTAGTTCAATGGGCCTGAAAGACCTTTGTGGAAGTAGATACACTCCTTTTTTTGGAGACAAAGCTCTTCAGGATAGATGCACAAGGTCACATATGGCAGGTAGGCACTTGTGATCTCCCTTGTCCTTTCAGTTAGGGTTGAGAGACTAATTGTAGGTTGTGCCACAGATAATCTATTGCACAACATTGCAAATGGAATTTATCTCAAAAATACTACAGGGCCTGACCTTATTAAGTAGGAAAATTATTTCACTGTCTGCTGCACTTCATCTTGCACTGTTTTGAAGAGCTCAGCTTTTTGATGACAGCACTGCATTAAAGTTAAAATATGAAGCTGTTGAAACTGTAGAAGATACCATGTTAGTCTTCATTAGCTGTAATTAAACCTGTAATTAACTAGATGGAAAATTGATGGGACACTGGTTTCAAATTAATACGCTTTTGAATATAAGAACTCTGAAATACTGATTTTTTTTTGGTAACAGATCAAAAAGTGAAATGTATGTCTATAATAATAATAATGAATGTATCCCATGTGTGTCTCTCTACCTGACCAGCACAAGTAAATATGAAAGAATTGTTTTAACTGTGGGCCACCATTTCATTTTTATACTGTCCTGCCCTCAAGAGCTGCAGGTTGACCTGGGCAGGGTCAACCCACTACATTGTGTAACGAGCTTTTGTCTAATAAAAGTCAGTGAAAAATTTGCCTGAATTGTGACTGTAGAAGATTATCTGGGAGTACTTGATATGCTTACTATCTTTGCTTCTCTCTTAGCTTCTTATGAGCAAGTAGGCAGATATGTTCATTTTTGCTAGGAAAATGAAAATTTGAGATTTGCTATTTAAGGTCAGATTTTATTTTCCTCCTGATAAGTATGAATAGTCACTGAAGTAGTTTTTTTTTTGAAGGAAGTGGTTTATTTGCTTTATTAAAATAAGATAGAAGTAGCATGCAAAAGTTTATTTTCAGAAACAGATTCCTTCTCTAGGAAAAAAAAACCCACAAGATTTTGTACAGATCCATGCTGGGTTTGCTGCCTAATTATCAGTCTCCAGAATGAAGTTGTAAATGAGGAAGTGCCAGTATCATTCTGGAAGGACTGGCTGCCACCTTTTAGCTCAGCAGACTCCCTCTTTGACACTGTCTTTGCAACTTCTACAATAAGTCATCTTTTTGCCAGCATAAAATTGAAGTTCACAGTTCTTCTGTGACTGGGTATTTCTTGTGAGCTCTCTTGGGAAGGAAGACTATCACATTTTAATCATCAACCAACTTCATTGGAGTTTTTTGTTTTGTTTCGCCCTCTAATTCACCTTTATATTTCCCTTTCCTACTTTGTTTTTGCGAGCATATTCCAAATCCCCCGGCCTGATCTTTTCTTTGCCTCATTTTCTCTTGCTAGCATTGCCTCCCTCCTTCTCTTGGTCATGCTTCCATCCTTGGTTTATTCTCTTTCCAATCCCTCTCCTTTTACTCCTTTTTATGACTTGTCTTTCCATCCCTAGGCATTTTACACCTTTGCACTAACTTTCCCTTTAATACTCAGCTTTAGATCCTCTACCCTCAGTTTGCAGTGGTTTTGTCATATGGTTCCTTCCTCTACTCAAAATGGTATCTCAGAATCTCAGAGGGGCAAGTATCTCAGAGACATGAACTCCAGCACAGGAATGAAACTTCACAGATGTCTTAAATTCACTTAGAATTTCACATTCACACACAGTATTTAAAAGAAGCTCCTTGTGATGGCCAAGTAAAGGACTGAAATGCCAGCGAGGGCAAGACATTATTGCAGCCCATGGCTGTTTATCTCAGGATCTACGACCACGTAGTCTTCTTTTTTCCACTAGGTCCTTAGGTCACATGTTGACAGTACTCAGTCTGAAAGCAACTATCTTTTGTCAGTGTTTTGCTCAGTATTTTATTACCTGCTGTTGTAAAGGTAATATTCTCAATTTCTTATTTTTTCTTTGGAATTCATCTCCAGTGGTCTTGAATATTTAAGAAATACCAATTCACCTATCTTCACACAGTCCTTGTGAAGTGATGGGATGGTGCTACTCCTCTGATCTGGAGCTGAATTACATACAGTCCAGAAGAAATTGTCCACTAGATCATATCCCTGAGAGATGGTTGGGGCCCCAGTTTCAGAGCTGTAGCACTTTGAGTGTTTGAGCACGTTTCCTGTTGTCTGCAATTTCCTTCTGTGCACATACCACATCAGGATCCCACTTAGAGATTGATTTTCTGTCTTCTCTTGACTGGCTCTTTCTGAATCATGAGAACTGGAACATATCATCAGAGATGGAATCTAGTCCTTCTTGTCTGCTTTTAATTGTTCTACCCAAGAGACTGAGTCCCTGCCTCATTGCCTATGAACCTTCCAGTTCCTGAAGCAAATATAGCAGAGGGGTTCTGCTGGAGCCTTTTCTATGCAAAGGGACTGGTGCTTCTATGTGGAACAAATCTATCATGTTTCTGAAGTGATGGGCAAAAAACCCCCAAGTGGTAACTTCAGTGGGATGCATAAAGGTTGCATGGACAGCCTTAATTTTAGCATGTTGGAGTTTTAGAGAGCTTTAATTAGCCATAGAGTGATGGTTTTCAGTGTAATTGTTTCTATATAATATTTTAACATTGCAAAATGGAAGAACCAGAAATTACCACAATTGAAGATGTGTAATCCATGTGATGCCATAGGTAGCAATTTCTGGATCTAGAGACTTCATTGACTTTTGCTATTGTGCCCATGGCACTTGATACACATCTTGTTCATTGGTTGTACTGAGCTTTATAGATTAGACAGGAATGGTAAATGCTAACTAATCTGTGACAAAGTAGAGGGTTTGTGGTGTGAGGTGTTTTTTTCCAAAGAGCAATTAACTACAGAGCTATTCTAGATTATTTGTTGTGGAAAAAATCACTATGCAGATGCTCTGTTCCAAATAAAAACAAACTTAATTTTTACAAGGTACAGCAAATATTTTCCCAGATTGAAATTACTTACAATTCACTGGAATTATTCACAAATAATTCACAAAATAAGTTACTCTTAAAATGCTATACAGAAATATTTCTGCCCAATAATTTACCCCGTGCTGACATGTCTTAATATCCAGGTCTTTTTGTTTAGGAAATTAGGCAAAGCTAATGAAAAGTTCTAGCAGTTAGAACTTCTTCGGTTAAAAGAATACTCCTCACATGGGCACAATTTGTACAAGGTATTTGGAAAATATCTTCAACCTTAATTTTAATTTTCAGTCTTGATGTTCTCAACCTTTAGGTGGACTTCCCATTTCATGTGTCAATAAAAATAAACAAGTATGAGTAAACCGCAGGTTTGGTCATGTAATTGCTTTATGTTTATGAGTAATTTTGACCGTGTGGGCAGATCTAATAGGATTATTTGTGTGGATACAGTTAGCAAATATTTGCTACCTTAAGCTTTAAAATATCTAAGGAAGAATTTCAGATAACATGTCTCTGTTGTTTAAATTTGGTGCTTAATAATGAAGGTATTTTCCTATTTTTATTTCTTTTTTTTTTTATTTCCTTGGTGCCATAGGGAGGTGCACTTCTTGGAGGCATAAATGCCCTACACACCTCATTTCCAGAAAATCCAATGGAGCAGTACCGAACACAGTGCGAAATCATATTGGAGCGCCTGGAGCTGAAAGATCTTCTGCACAAAGAGCTACAAAGACTTGACAGGTTGTAATACACAAAGTAGCTAACTAATTCAGAAGGGAAACACAGAATTTGTCTCACTGTAATATCTAGAAGGGACTCCTTCTTTAGAGGACATGGATAATCAGGGAGATTGCTTTAAAGGAGCACTCTGAGATCATCACAAGATCTCTTTTGCCTCTGGGTTATAGAATTTACAAATATTTAAATGAGTTCCCAACTCATATCTCAATATTATGCTCAGATAAGTTTTAAAAGTGCATCTTAGAGTCAAAATACTAGATTCTGTAGCTGAGCAAATAATTTTATATAACATTTTGCTACTTGTTTGGTAAAATACAGCAGATCTGCTTCATGATTTTTTAAGCCATCTTTTGTATTGGGCTTGTCAAGATCCTTCCCTTTCTGTTAATGGAAAATGTAAGCCTGAATCAAAGTTCTGTTCTGGGTGATTTTTCTTTTTTACACGCTGGAATTTTCACTGTCCATCTCTAGTTTTCAGCTCACTGCAATAATCTTTGGGAAACCTATTTGTTGTTATTAATAGAAAACTTTTAATGCACTGAACCTGAGAAAAAAACCCTAGAATTGGAAGGAAATTAAAAAAACAAAAAAACCCACACTTTCTTCCTGAAATGAAATTAGGCTTTAAAGAAACTTGATTTTTCTTACTGTTAAAGGAAGATAAAAGATAAATTTTGTTGAAATTAATGGAAACAGCTGGGAGAATTCACTTTTCCTTTGAATATTTTTGAGACTTATTTTGTAACTTATAGTAATGATGTGTTAAATAACCACAGAGTCACCAGAAACAGATGAAAGTGAGATATCATCAACAGACAGACAAAAGCTAGTTTTAAAACAGAGGTAATTCATAGGGCTCATAGAAATGCAGGATGGTATGGGAGATAAAATACAAAGAGAGGATCAAGTCTGTGTTTGACCTTCCTGGCAGGAGCACACATTATCTGCTCTGAAGCCTTCTAATGAGGTGGATTTTCTGTTGCCATTCTGTAGTCTCTTCCATGATTGCTCCACCCAGCGCCCATAAAGGTTTTCCCAATATCCCACCCAATGGCCTCTGCTGCAAATTAAGCTGATTTCTTCTTCCCTCTCTTAAACAGCTTAGGAAATGCTAAATGAATGTCCTCTTTAAAACAACCCATTCTGTATTGGAAGACTTGTTTCATGCATTCCCCCTAAAATATATTTCAATAAAACAAGCATGTATCATATATCTCATCCCTTCTTGATGAGTCATATAATTTCTGCCACCTTCCTTTAAAAAATTAAGAATATACATGTTAGTAAACAATTATAGTAATTATTCTAAACATGTCTATACGTGTCTATATAGTGTTATGTCTCTCCCAGAGCAGAGAAACTATTTAGCAAAAACCAGAATGCTGTCTGCCTTGGAAAATATGTGTTCAGGTACAATAGACAGAACATCAGGTATTCTGAGATTGGAGGGAACTCTCACTCAAGCACCTCTGTTGTTTTGGAGGGCCCTGATAATACTGATAGCAACAGACAGTGATAATTAAGTTTTATAAGTGATTTGAGATGCTTTCATTCTATCACATTTTTGACATGTTGAGTATACAGTGATTATGGGCGAAACCCAAAAACAACCACTGTTCCAAGTAATACCCAGGTTTTCCATTCCAGTAACTCATGTGAGACTTTACCTGGCTCAGGATAAGATTTAATTAGGTTCCTGTTCTAGAAGATAGACTTACAGAATATGTAAAATCTGTAAGGGACTCTAGCAATGACTGTAAGTAGTGCAAAGCTGTTTGTTTCAGTTTGGTTGGGTTTTTTTTCTGTTTGGTTTCCCAAGGAAATGCAGTTTATGTGATTGCTTTCTCTGTCCATCTGCCTGCCTTCTACTGGGAACACTAAATTCTGCCACTTACTGTCAAAGGTGCTGAAAAATCACAGACTGCAACACCAGCTTTCAGAGCTGTGTGTGAAACTTAATAATATACTTTTGTGACCTACATTATTTGTAGCTTTCCATCAGTCATGCATATTATGTATCACTAATGCAATGAAGAAAGAAAAAGGAAGAGAATTCATTTGCTATTGTTTTTTTTTTATTGTATAGATTGCAAAAGGAAAATTCATGCCAGCAGCAGCCTGAAGAAGCAAATTCCAGTACTACCACAAGGTGCTCAAATGAGGATGCATTTGAGCAGTCAAAGCAAAGGTCTCAGTCAGAACCTTCAAATCAAGAAGAGGGTAACTCTGGGGCACAAACTCCTTTGCTTGAAGGCAGCTGTGAAGGGAATATTACTCCAGAACCCTTGTGCAACCCAGCACATGGTAATAACAAAAATACAAGCAGCCTGGCATGGTTTGACAGCATGGAAGAGAGCAGCATTGATGCTGAAGAAAATTCTCAGAGGAAGTCTCATGTGCCCAAGATATCTCCAAATAATTTGGCTTCAAAAACTTCAAGTTCTGAAGAAAGATCTGCTTCAATACCAAGGAAGCAAAATGGAGTAAGAGAGTCACCAGCAGCTGTGGATCTGCATGCTCCTCTGAAACAAAAAGACAAAGTTTCCAAGTTAAGGAGGAAAAGGACTGAAGAACACAACTGTTCTTCTTCAGAAGATAATATTGCAGACCCAGCACCAAGTGCTAGTGTGCAGGATTCAGTTATTAGACAACATGCTTCTAGAAGCTGGAAGAGGCTGCACAGGGAGAAGTCATATGGGTTCTTTACAAGTACACAGGACCCCGAGGCAAAGGCCCTTCCTTCAGTATCACCTGTCTCTGGCCTGCCAGATCTCTCAAGTGATGCAGATTCTGTGCTAGGAGAAGAGAACAGCATATCAGTAGCAGCAAAAAGTACAGCAGTTTCCATAAGAAAAAGAAGTAAAGATCAAGTAGTGAAGAAAACAAAAGTAGTGAGTTCGCATGAGCAAGAAAGTGAAAGTCCCCCAGCTGCTAAACTAGCTAAATTTTCTTTCAGAGCAAGGACAAAGCTTGGTCATTCTTCAGAGAAGACAAATGAAGAATTTTCTCATTTTCCGAGTGAAACTATTTTTAAGCCAGGAGAGCAGCTCCAGGGAGAGCAGCTTCCAGGAGAATGCTGCCCACCTGAGAAAAGCAAGATGACATCAACTCACTTAGGAAAATGTAGTTTGGAAAAAGGATCAATTGATAATAAAGGGGAAGAAGAGCAGCAGAGTCGGGCCTTGGGGAAGGAGAGCAGAGGAAGCGCAGCAGTAAGCTCTGGTATCAGTTTTGATGCTGTGTCACCTCCACCCACTGAGAACAAAAGGGAGGCAGAGGAGAAACTGGGTGGTGCAAGCACAGGGAAGGTGCGCTCCAGCACATTAGCTAAGCTGTCCACATTCTCCTTTGTATCACGTCCTGAGGCAAAATCAGAAACCTCAGCTACTGTCAAGAATGACACCAGCAAGGAGAACCACAGCCCATCGCTGCAGGTGCACGTGAGCAATCCTAGCAAAAGGAAGAGTTTTGCATTGGGAAATTCCAGCACAGCCAGCGTGGTCACAAAGACATCTCTCTTCTCCATAGCAGAGCTGGATGATGCTACATTAGATTTTGATTGGGATAAAGAAGTTAGGAAAAATCCAAGCACGTAAAATTCATATCCTCCCAATTATTTAACATGCAGTTCTTCTGAATCTTCCCCCTTCTATCACTTGTATCCATGGTTTTCAAAGCATTTCATAGAATCATCCTGGACCTGTGAACATCTTTGTTTAAGGGCCATATACTTTACATAAGCAAGAACTGTGAGTGCTGCAGGTCTGATTTGGATTTTAGTTTTCTAAACTCTTCCCAAGACTGTTTATCTCAATTCACTGTTTTGATTGAACTGGTGAACCCTAAAGACTTGTATAGCTATGTTCATGTGTCCAGAGTGAGTGATCTTGCAGAAGAGCAGTCTTAATTGACTTTATCCTTTATTTGATGTAATGGTTAGAACTACACATTATTCAGCTTGTCCTTCCAAGTGACTGTGCCACTTTAGAAAAATGATGTTGCTCAAGCTATGTCATTATATTTTGTTCATCTGTATGTGCTATTTGTCTCAGCATAGTTACCAATATTGTGATCTATCATCATGCTATGGTGAATGTTTCTGTATTATGAATATCATTATAAGTTTGCTTTATCTTTGATTTCTGTCTTCCTTGTCGCACAGCTGATGTTGAAAACACAGACTGAGAGCTTTTTGTTTCTGTTTTTTACTTTCAGTTTTAAATACACTGGTTCAGATATCTGTGTCTGTATTCTGAGTCATTTTATCAAAACCTAGTTCTGTAATAAACACACAGTTCCCCACTGCAGAGACAACGAATTTCAGGTGATTGAATGGGAGTTGTCAGTAACCAGGGTAACTTTAATGCAGGCATTAAGCCCTGGCAGATAAACTACACTTCAAACCTAGCAGCACAGTGAAAAAAAAAAGCTACACTTCCCTAGTGTAGCTGGGTTCTGAGTCAGATAATGTTTACTTGGATATTTTAATTATTATTAGACTTTTACTGCATCTGATAGGTAGTTTGTTTTCTGTAGCATGCTGCATCTTGTGTCATCCATTTGTCTAATGGGAAGTTAATCTACTAATGCATTACATGTTTACAGAGAAAGGTAAGCCTTAATTTTCTTCTAGTGACTTGCCTGGTATGTTTCTTCTGTGTTTGAATTCTCCACAGAATATTCTTGTTATAACCTGCAAGGTAAACAGAGAATAGAGTGGTTGCTTACTGCACAGTAAATCCCTTGGGAGCCTTGCTAGCAGAAAGATCTGATTTTCTCTTGATTTGCTTAGAAGTAGCTCATTTGAAACCAAGTGAGTTAAAATACTGCAGAATTTCAGAGAATTGAGGGAGTGTGAGGCCCAAGTACATCAGAGTGGTACAGTGAGATTATGGGAATGCTAAGGATAGTGTTGGCTTACTGTTCAGAGTTCAGCAAAATGACAGAAACATTGCTGTCCAGGCTGATTGTGTGGGAGTTCCTCCACTGGAAACGTGCCATGAACCAAAACAAGTGGGATTCATCCACCTCCCTCCCAAAGCACAGAGCAACCCTATTGTGCTCCTCCTCACACCTATGCCAGGGTGAGGTTGATGTGCACCCGTGACCTACTGCCCATGAAAATCAGATATATCCTACTGGATGCTGAGTCTGCACTGAAAGAAGGGTCAGGAATTCTGGACCCATGAACATCTGTGATGGTCTTCCTGCTTGAATTTTCTTGCATCAGCCACTTGCATGGTGGGCTCTTTTACAGTCAGAAATCCTCTTTCCTAGTTTTTTGGTTTGATGGGTGTTACTGGCTGGCCAGTGCAAAGCCAGAGCATAGCTACTGTCTTTAGTAGCCAGGCTTCCAACCCTCAAAATAATATGTTTGAGCACATTAGGACAAGTTTGATAATACCCTGGAGACTTTCCAGACTTTCTGGAAAGAACATGGTTGGGTGAATTTGTCCTTTTTGGTAGTGTCTTACTGGTGATTCGTTTTTGTGGGATACTATGCTAGATAGTATATCAGTAAAAAAGAAACTTTTCAGACTCCCCTCATTAGAAGTAGTCAGTGTACTACTTTATGAAATGGAACAGTGATTCTTTACTGGGCAGAGGTTTTTGAGATTTCCCATTTAGAAGCAAAGAAAAGGAAGCACAGGGACGTCAGGGACATTCCACTGAGCTTTCAGAAAGGCCCATCTTTTCTATACTGTTGGAGGAAAAGTACTGTTGGCCTTTCCAAACTGTCTGCAAACAGGTCCTATTCATCCAAGTGTGAGGGTTAAGTAACATAAAAATAAATTTGGAAAAGCAGATACTGCTGAGATTGTTCTTTACCAGACCAGTTGAAATACTACTGTTGTGGTACTGCTTCTGATTCATAGCATGAATTCAGAGCATCCAAGATAAATGAGGAGCTCACAGTAATAAGAAAAAGATACCTGCTGCTGATTTACTCTCTCCCTCACCGTTGCCATTGCTACAGAATCCATTTATCAGTGCTTTGGCAGGGAACATTGCTAACTTCTTTCCTTTCCCTTTATAAACCAACTTCCCCCACAAATAATCACAAGTTTTAATGGTTTTTGAGTACTACAATAGCCCAATGACTGGAGAATTTAAAGCACTATGGCAGTGACAGTCTGCTGGGCTAACCTACAGATGAATTTCCTTTTTGAGTACTTTGTGCAGTCAAGGGGCAGATGAGTCACTTCCTGTCAGCCTGTCTTCCTGGCCACACACTGAGCCATTATCTGTTTTATCACTTGCCTCTCTGAGTCCATGGTCTATCAAATCAATTATTATTGAATGCACTAGTATTTTATTAAGCTGTGTTCATGGAAGGTGAATATATATGTCTGGTCATGTAGTGTCAGTGCAGTTCCCTCCAAAGCTCCCCTGGGAGGTATTGCCCATCCTATTTGAGGTACTTCTGGGATGGACACCTAGTTCTTAAGCTTGTAAAACAACCCAGAATAGAAATCACTTCCCATGTAAACATCTTGCAAAAACAGCCTTCAGTTCTTCCAGCACTATGAAAATTCTAAACATGCCACAAAAAACATGGCAGAAGTTGAACTGAAAAGGGAGTGTGTGCCACATGGCTGAGCTCCTCTGCTAACATGTTCTTGTGCTGACCTCCAGCCAGTCTTATTCCCCTTCGTGTGCTGCTTTTCATTCTAAATAGCTGGCAAACAGAAGAAAACCCTCCATGGCTGAGCTTGCTTGTTCATGTTATTTTTAAGTGGTCTGAATGTTGATTATTGTTGGATACATAGGGTAATAAGTTAAATATCATAATGTGATGTGCACCAGCATTACAAAACCAAGTGAGCTAAAGCCAAAGACAAGGCAAAGTCAAACTGCACTGAAACTTCTGATTAGTGGATTCCATGTGAAGAGATGTCCCAAGTGAGGATATATGATATCCCATTTTAGAGTGAATGTATTTATTGATGGGAAGATGGAGTAGATAGAGTATTGAGTGCTCTGTCTTTCATGTGAATGAGGCAATAGCTTCATTAATAATGAATAATAATTATGTCATCTCCCTTAGGTCTCTGGTGTGCCTTTGCTTATCAATACTCTTCTTCCTGTTAGACAGAAGAATATTAATAGCTCCAAGGAATAACATTGTCCTTTACTTAATAAGGAGCACAGCTGTTTTAGAAAAGAGTGAAAATGTGGGTTTTGTTAAGTTTGACTATTCTGAGCCAATATGTGCAATTACAATTGTGCACATAATATTTCTATATCTATCATTGTATAACTACATACAACACATGCATACCAAGGGCTTATTGTTTAAAAATGCAGATGTTATTGTACAAATAAGATGTATTGTTGCAATGCCATTTAGGAAGAGATATCCTGTGGAGCAGTGACTTCTCAATCAGTAACATTTCCTAACTTGAACTCAATAGTCATGAGAGAGTTACCACACGTAAAAAGGCAAGGAAAGAAGTATGTGTCATCACATTCCCCAGCAGAAGAGCTCATACAAGTAATACCTGCATGACCACGATCACTCACAAGGTGTTGGCACCTTCTGAGTAGCAGCTACCAAGTTCCAGATCATCCTGTTACTGCTGTCAACTTTATTCCAACTCCATTCTCCCTGGCAACTGAAAGCAGGGGTGAAGAACAGTGGGAGCTGCAAGCTCCCTGATGTAGTCATCTTCTGTGTTCAGCAGCATCCTTATGTTACTTATCTTCATTGCCAAATCCTAGGTGAGTGTACCACATTTTTCCAGAAACGTTATTTGTCTTTCTCTGGAAGGGTTTTCTTTCTCCATTCAAGGCACCTACTTGCCACAACCCACTGTTCATCTGTCAGAACAAAACATCACAAGGAATAAAAGTAACACTTCTGTAGCTTCAACCTGAGAGAGGCAGTCAGCAACTTGAGCAGCTGCACCTGCAGCTCTGCTTCTAGTCCATCTCAGTGGTCTGGAAGCACAGCTCTACTTGAAGGAATCATGCAGCTTCACCAGCTTCACTCCCACTCAACACTACCAGGACAGCAGCTTTACTCCATTCCCACTTTCATGGTGATGTGGAGGTGTAAAAATGTCTTTGAATGCAAAGGTCTGTGTGCTTTACAGCCATGTTTTTTAAGAGGTTCTTTTGGATCACAGATTGACCTCAGAAACTTTTGTAGTCAGAGGTAGAATAAATTTCCCCTGAATTTTCCTACAGCAAGTTAACTTTTATGGTAAAAAATACTATTTCCAGTGTCTGACTTATAGTTTCTGAATATTTATGTCTGACGTCTCTGCTGCACTCTATAGCTAGTGATTAACAGCATCACTGAAAGATCTTTTCCTAGTTTAAATAAATAACAAAGACCCAAGCCAAAATTATTTTAAATACATCATAAAATGTTGGGAAGATTGAAAACTTTAAAGTCACTAGTGGGTTATTCCAGTTTTTGCCAGAATCAGAAGGAATATTTCCTGTGACCTCGGTGGGATAATTTTCTAATAACCTTCACAAGATTCAGCTCAGCAGCATGTACTTATGGGTCCATTATCCAGCTGTCAATATTCAGAACTAAGTACCTTTCTAATCTTTTGAAAGAATCCTTTTCTTCAAGAAAACTGGAATTGAAAATATTCTATGTTCTCTCAATGAACATAGAGAAAATAGAAAGGGGTGGTTTTTTTTCCTATATTAGCAATTAAAGAAATGTAAATTAAATTGTTAAAAAGTTGAAAGTTAAAATTCGATCTCTAATCACCTCTCAGTGATTCGTGGTGTCACTGAAATGATGATATAATCTAATATAATCATTAGATTTGGAATTACCTTATTCTGTTAAGTGCTATCTTGATTTAATCAGACATTCCTGTAATTACATTATTGCTCTCCCATTAGTATTTTATCAGCCTTATTGAGAGCTGTATACCTCCACTGTTAACATTTTTTTTGTAGGATACAGTTGATGTGCAGAGCTCAGGTTGGTTGAAATTTATGACAGCTTAACTGTAAAACCAGCATGTTTTAGCTACAAGAAAATGGGAAGAAAAGTTGTACAATCTATTTTCAGACACCGTTTAGAAAATACTTGGATATAATGAAATTTTACCTTTTAAAATTAAGGACCCTGAGCTCTCTTTAAAGGTAATGAAGACAATGAAACCTGAGCAACACCTGGGACAAGCCCTGTTCCTGATGTCTGTGTTCTCTCTGTTGTTTGGCTGGTTTTTAAATGGGTGCATGTGAAATAGCCATGTGATTGTGTTGTGTGGCACAGTGAGCCATCTTAGAACAGCAAACTCTCAGCTGAAACATTTTAGTGCCATTTACATACTTGACAGTAAGAATTTTTTTTTTTTTTCATAAAAATAAGGGAAATTCTCGACCATGTAACTGTTAAGTTAGGTGTATAAAGGATGAGTTTGTGCTGTGTTATGCAGTGTTTTCACGAGTTCTGGATTTCTGGTTTACCTTGTTTGTACTTAGTAAGCCAGACTCTAACATGTATAAAAGCAGTCACATAACATGAATGCACACATATTAGGAATCTGTGGAAAAATTGAGTGATAGGGATATATGCTCCCACTTAACACTTGCATGCATTAGCCTATGCATTTGCAAATTCTGAAACTAGACATAAAAAAATTACCTTTTCTCTCTTTGTTAGAGGAATGACAGATTTTTCTCCAATACAACATCAGCTACCACAGACACGTGCTCCAATAGCCAGTGTAGTAACTTTATTATTTTTAATACAACAATACCTGAAGTTATTTATTTTAATGATAACGAAGAATCAGAGAGAAGGGAAAGTGATTACCTGAAAGTTTGCCATAGAACCAGCAGAGGGAGCTCCAAAATTTCAATTATTTTTTTGTAGAATAAAACCTTGGAACCGACTGTTGTGAAAAATACTCATCAGTCATTGAACACGATAGCTGGCTGCGCTGCTTCTTCCCTGGTCCCAAGACTCACAACAACAAAATGATACCACGTTTCTTTGGGTAGGAATGACATGCTAAAAATGTAATTTAAAAGATCTCTGAGTATCACTCTTTGTTGGAAGAAATAATCATAGTATAATTGTAAGAATCTCAACTTATCAAAGGATATGCTAAACTCTTTCTTAATATATTGCATGTCAGCACTGCCCTTGTTACCTGAAACCATTGCACTTAACAGTAAGCCATGATGAAGACACAAACTTTGACCTTAAATACTCTTTTCCAAACTAAGACGTGATATTTAAACAGAGTGCCCTGGCCTGAGTCACACCATGATTTCTTATTTTTAGAATTAGTTCCAATATTATGAGTGCACTGAAGGAACATGGAGCATGGAGTCAGCTATGGAGTGCTTTCTTCATGTGCTGCATCAAAAGAAGAGGGGCCAGCAGGTGGAGGGAGGTGATTCTCCCTCCTCTCTTCACTCTGGTGAGACCCCACCTGCAGTGCTGCATCCAGCTCTGGGGCCCCCAGCTTATGAAGGTTGTGGAGCTGTTTGGAGCAGGTCCAGAGGAGGCCACAAAGATGATCAGAGCTGTCCTATGAAGACAGGCTGAGAGGATTCAGGTTGTTCAGCCTAGAGAAGAGAGGGCTCTGAGCAGACCTTAAAGCACCTTCCCGTACCTAAAGGGGGCTGCAAGAGAGCTGGAGAGGGAATTGATACAAGGACAGTAGAAACAGGACGAAGGAGAATGGCTTCAAAGCGAAAGAGGATAGATTTAGATCAGATATTAGGAAGAACTTCTTCACTGTGAGGGTGGTGATTGTCCAGAGAAGTTGTGGGTGCCCCTTCCATGGAAGTGGCCAAGTCTCAGCTTGGCCAGGATGCAGCTTTAAGGAACCTGAACTAGTGGAAGATAATCCCTGCCAATGGCAGGGGGGTTGGAACTAGATGACATTTAAGTTATCTCCCAATCCAAACCATTCTGTGCCTCTATAATGAGGCCAAAAAAGTTTATATACCTCAGCACTTCTCCCTGGCATGGACTCACACAGACCTGGACATTTGGGCATTATGCCTTCCTTAGCTCCGGGCAAGAAATTGTCCTGACCAAGGAGGAATGTTACTGGAAATTATTTTACTGTCAAAATCTCAGACTGAAAACCCACATGGTTGCAGAATGAGTTGGTCAGGTGTTCTCCAGACCTCTTTGCTAATGTAGTTAGCAAATGGACTGCTTCTATCCTTAATTATTTCTTTCAGGAAAAGGAACTGGAGAGACAATGAGTACCCACTGAGCACAATGTATTATCACTGACAGCTGCACAATTTAAAGCTCCTTGTCAGCAGTGTCCAAGGCAAGGATGGCTTTGGTACCTCTCATCCTTTCCTCAATAACATGCTTATGCTTTAGCATGGCCATTAAGCTGATTAACATGAGCTTAATTGGTAGCAATCCAGGTTTGAGCTGAATGCTCTTGAAAACTCTTTCTCCTATGATGGGAGACTTTTCCTCTCTCTGGGAA
>VZRH01003214.1:1609674-1661767 GCA_013397555.1 Urocynchramus pylzowi
AAAAAAAAAAAGAAAAAAAAAAAAAGAAAAAGGGAGCTAGAAGCCATTTGTGCAATTTGGAGCTTCCCATCACCAACTCCTGATTGCTTGGTGACTGTGTTGGGCCCAAATAATCAGAAAGCAGGATCTGTCTCCAACAATCTGTTTTGTTCCCCTCTTCCCCCACCCTTTTTGATTTGCTTCCAAGAACTTCCTCTGGAGTCAGGATGATGGCTGGGCACCTTGGAGATCTCAAAAGCAAGCCACTAATTTAGGTGTAAATTTAGTGCTTTAGGCTTATTTTTCAAGATGTTTACTGATGTCTGGGCATGCAAATATTGAAACATTATTTGTCACACTGCAAAGAATAATTACTAAACAGTTAGGATCTGATTTTTTGTGTATTTTAAATGTGCTAAAGTTGTGTCACAAACTATTTCTTTTAAATATGGTGCTTTCCAAAGTCAGGCTTTTTTTACAGAGAATGGAGAAGCAAAACTTCCATCTGATACCCTCAGCTTAATGCCTACTCACGTCCCAGCTCCTCTCCCTCTGACATGGTGCCAGACAGAGCTGGGAGATCAGATTAATTCCTGGAAGTCCTTGTGCTCTCAAACCACAGCTGAATTCCCTCTTCAAGTGCTTTTCAATGGGGATAATTTCAGGAATTGGTTGCTCAAGTTCGTTCTGTCTTACATCATGCCTGCCCGAAGGAAAATTTTTTCTTAAAAATCAAGGTGTTCTCAAGATCATTTTTCTCTATAACTTTTCCCTCTCTCTTGCTTCCACCATCCCATCAGTCCAAGATCAGTGTTAAAAAGGTAAATGTTCACTTCATTAGGTATCTATTTTCTCTTCTTGCTCCTCTTTTTTATCAGCTAAGAGCTTTGTGCCTGGTACTTACCTAATTTGCAGCTGTGTAACCTCCGGTACTGTAATTTTCCAGCTCACTGTATCTGAAATACTCACTTCAACAAGCCTGCCCTCTGAGCATGGGATTTGAGGGAGCAACACATAGAGGAGACCCTGCTTTGGATCTGGCTCCTCTTCTCTTACATTCCCACGGCCTGACCTGAGCCTGTGACAAACCCGGGCACCGCACTCATCCCACACACGGCGCAGCCGGAATAGGATCCCTGTAGGTGTCTCCAAATGCCACCACGCCTCTGCTGGCAGCTCTGGCTGCTCTCCATCCCCAAGCACCCCCAGATGGAGTATTTCCTGATTTTTTTTTTCATTTCCATTTTTCTTTCCCCATGCATACCCTCTTACTCTGGAAACGTGTAATTTAAAGGCTTTCAGCAACCCACAAACCATTGCACTAATGCACATCAGGCCTTTCAGCAGAGAAGCTCCTGCCCTGCCTGAGGGGATGTGGGCTGTGCCTGTGGCATCAGCGATGGCATCATGGAGCCCTAATGGAATTGTACATTTCTTTTTCCAGAGTAATTCAAAAGGTAGATTCAAAACTGAACTGACCCTTAATAAATGCAATTAGGCACATAGTTTTTCTATTATTGTTCTCGCTAGTTTTAAGCACTAAGTCTGAGAAGCCCGCAGATTCATAGATGTTGAGGTTTTCAGAATGAGCACATCAATAATCAGGAAGCTGAGGCCATTTTCTTGGTGGTAAAGCTCTTCTTAAATTCAGCAAGCTTTGAATCCAGTCAGCAACTTGTGTGTTAGCAATAACGCCAGGAAAATGAGAGAATTGTATTTTACCCATGCCTATTTCTGGTCTAGAGAAATACAGAAAACCAAAAGTTCAGAAATATTTCAGGTTTTCTACTTGGTTTCTATATAACTTTTTAGACCTTATAGGAATATGCAAAATGGTGATTAAAAAAAAAACAAAAAACAACAAACAACAACAAACCAACCACATGCACAACATCCAGCAACATGTGTTTTTACAGCAACAAGGCTGGGTTTAGCAAAACCAGCTGGGGATGCATCTGTAATATCCCTGGAAGGAATGGGTGAATGGGGGGATGTCTCTGCTGTCTCTGGAGCTCATCATTACGACCAGTCTATGCTGTTACCAATATGTTAATATCCTAACTCCAGGGTCCAGTGAGGACTGTTCACCAAAATTATCCCAGTTACTTCTTCCAGTTCCTTCTCATTTCCCAACCTCTCACAAACTGGCAGCCATGGTCATTAGTTCTGTTTTCTAACATAGGTTCTTCTTTGGTCGTTTGACATGGTTGATGTGTGATACTCCAGGAATTGTTCATGGCTCAGTGTTTTCAAGTGAAAGAAGCCCTTTATCTGTTTATAAGTGAGATGTAAAGCACTGCTGTTTTCTCAGGCAAGGTCTGAAGACCCATTGGTGTAAGCAACTAAAACTGATAAAATAGAGAGCCTTTTAAAAGGCTTTAGAAGGCCATAGAATACCCATAGGCTATGTCTCTATACTAAAAAATAGAACAGGAGCAGGGCACTGGTCTGCAATCATGTGTCTTGTTTAATTGTTACAGTGCTCCGTGGCACAGATTTGGTCCATGCCAGCTAGCAATATTGCTGGAAACAAAAAGGATTGGATGCCTCAGACCTTTCCTAATGTGTGTTCAGATATGACCTTCATGTCTGGAGGCAAAAGGGAGCGGTGTAGATTTTTGTACGTGTGCCAGGCCATGCTGCATTGCTTCAGGTTATGGAAAAGTGTCTAGCCTTTTTATTTACTACTGGAGATGTAGCCTTAGAGTTTTACTCTTAGTGCTGCCACTCATTTTACAGAATAGCATCAGTGTGGGGCTCTGACCACCTGTCATGCTGTTACTAGGCTGCTGGCAACTTTTAATGCTAGGTTAGATGCATCTGCAAAATATACAATCACAGCAATGCCTGTGCTGTGGACTTAGCTTGCTGGTAATCTTCAAAAAGTCACTTTACTTTTTTTTTTTTTTTTCTGCATTATTCCCTTTATGATAAACCTCCTTGTAACTGTAAATTCCTTGGTAGCACTCTGCTGTCATTCAGTCAGGCTGGTAAAGAGACTCCCCATGTAGGAACACAGCAAGTCTGCAGACAACAGAACTGCCTCCACCATTTGTTCCAGACAGAGAGAGATCTGCCAGGAATTGGTCAGTTTGTTCTTGTTTGGTAGCTTTACCAAGAATCAGGGGAATCCATTAAAGAGTTTGTATTAGTAAAACAGTGGTAAAACCTTGTTAACTACTCACTTATCTAGTAGTAAAGAAAAAAATACCTCTACTAGCTAAGGTGCTGCAGAGAGAAGGGTACCCACATCAGCGGCTCCCTGGGTTACAATATGGAGATTTCAGGTTTGTGAAACATGTCTGTGTTAACACTCAGCATTATTTTCCCTTCAGGACCTTCAAGGGAAGGTTTTTAGAAACTGTTATATCAAATAAAACGTTATTGAGACTAAAAATTTTTTTATGACTCAAGAGAAGCAAAGATGGTGGATTTTTGAAATATACAAGCAGGGCATGAATCACTTAACCCCCACTGCCTGGTGGTTCCTTCCCTGGGAGAGAGATGTGTGTGTAGCACTCTGGCAGAGCATTCCCCACCTCCTGCAATGGCCCTGCATTCAGGGCTGCCGGTCACATGGGTATGTGCCTTGTTGGAGCCCTCAGCAATGATAAAAGGGGTTTCAGAGAGAGGTTTTCAGCCTTGCCTGGCCATGCTCCTTGGCACACATCCCTTCCTCCTGGGGAAGGGCAGCCAACTGGATCCCCAACAAAGGCACCACTTCCAAAGTGGTTTAAAGGAGTCCAGAGGAGTGCCAAGGAGAAGGACAGCTTTTCTCAGAGAGAAAATGCTGGGAGAGACTGAAGAAAAGAAAGGCCAAAATTTCTGTACTCCTTCTTTTCTTGTTGTAACTGCTTGCAGGTGTGCAGGGACAGAATGAAGGGAGCTGGAAGGGTCAGGGACAGACATGCATGAAAGCAGCAATGAAGGACCTGACCAAAGGCCTACCCAGCCCAGGTTTTGTGTGTCAGTGAGCTGAACAAGGCCATTACAGAAGGAGTAGATGCTGCAGGAACACTGAAAACTCTGAGAAGGGAAATAGTTGCAAGATGTCAACAAGATGTCCTGAGGTGGCAGCGAGAGATCTCAGGGCAAGTGCTTGCTCCAACAGGCAGAGACAGAGGCTGGCATGTTGTGGGAGGACCAGAATGGGGAGGACCCCAGAATGGATCTGCTTAGGCCAGGAGAGAGTCCTGCTGTGGCAGGAAGCAAATGAACTGGAAGCACTCCTCTGGAGAGAAGCAGAGAGGCTCAGAAGTTCACAAACAGTGGACTGGACACGGGCTCCATCAGATGCTGAGCATACCCAAGACCAATATAAAGAAAGGCTCATGGGGTGGGATAAGGACAGGGGCAGATCACTCACCAGTTACCATCACAGGCAAAACAGAGCAGCTTTGGTTGGTTACACCTGACACCCGCACAGGGTCAACCCACCACAGAAATATAACTGCTCTTGGGATTAAAATAAATTTTGCACCACAAATGAAGAACCTGATGTGCAGGAAAACAAAAATTCTACCTGATATTTTTTGGTATTTGTTTGTTACGGTACAATGACCATCTGCTTCCCAGAAGCTGTAAAAAAGTTTTCTTTCTGGACGTGTTTTTATTGCAATGAATGTCAATATGTTGTCTTTCCTGTTATCATGGCATTGGACTCTGTTATCTGTTACTACTGCAAACTGATTGGTTCCTAACAATAGAAAATAGGTCATAAATGAATGTCCTAATTTTTTTTTGAATTGGGGACCAAAAAAGTGGAGCAGTTACTCATGAGGTTTATATCCTACAGGGAAAGATGGTGATGATTTCTTTTTGGGCCAAAGGTGCCTTGAAATGTTTGTGAGTATGTGAAATTTTTCACTGCTACTAATAAATGGCTAAAAATCTGTTTTTCCTTGTTTAAAGTAAGGAAATAAAGAGGCTTAGATTAAATATCAGAAAAAGGTTCTTCACCCAGAGGGTGGTTGAGCACTGGAACAGGCTCCCCAGGGAAGTGGTAACAGCACCAAGCCTGACAGAGTTCAAGAAGTGTTTGAAAGGCACATGGTGTGATTCTTGGGGTGTCCTGTGAAGGACACACAGCTCCTGCCAGGAGTTGGACTTCAATGATCCTTGTGGGTCCCTTCCAACTCACTATGTTCTGTGATTCTATGATTCAAAAAGTGGTCCAACTTTTAGGCTGGTTGTATGGTAGCAGTCACCAGGCTGTGCACAAGGTTTTGCTTGCTTAAGACATCAGAATCTAAATGTCACACAGCAAAGTACCAGCCTCTGAAGCCCAGTCAAATTGAAGTTTAGTACATGAAGAAACACTAAATTGTTTGAGATTTTACTGTCCCTCACTACTGACTGAATTGATGTGGAACAGCAGCCCCACTGCTCACCAAAGGTTTGTTGAACATTATTGTATTTTTTTTAATAAAGTGGAAATCTCCTCTTTAGAAAATCAATAATGGTAATTGTCAAGGGGAAAGAGAGTATTTACAAGAGCATGTAGTAACAAGACGAGGGAGAATAGCTTCAGACTGAAAGAGGGCAGGTTTAGATTAGATATTAGGATGAAAATATTTACTGTGAAGGCAGTGGGGCACTGAAACAGGTGGCTCAGAGAATTTGTGGAGGCCCCATCTGTGGAAGTGCTGAAGGCCAGGTTGAATGGACCACTGAGCAAGGTGGTCTAGAGGAAGGTGTTCCTGCTCACAAAAGGGGGGTTGGAACTAGGTAATCTTCAATGTCCCTTCCAACCCAGGCCATGATTCTATGATTCTGTGATTCTATGATTCTATGATAAGTGGCCACCCCAGAATTTCAGACTCTCCTTCTCCTGTGCTGATGCAGAGGCAAGGAAAGAGCACACAACATGCAGTGCCTGGAGCCCAATCAAGGTATTTGTCTATGGAGAAGCATCACTGTTCAGTAAAACAAATGTTTGTTTCCACCTCCCTTTAAAATCACAGAGCAGGGCCAACACTGCTGTTCCTCTCAGAGCCTGCAGGCACAGAGTATNGACCACTGAGCAAGGTGGTCTAGAGGAAGGTGTTCCTGCTCACAAAAGGGGGGTTGGAACTAGGTGATCTTCAATGTCCCTTCCAACCCAGGCCATGATTCTATGATTCTGTGATTCTGTGATTCTGTGATTCTATGATAAGTGGCCACCCCAGAATTTCAGACTCTCCTTCTCCTGTGCTGATGCAGAGGCAAGGAAAGAGCACACAACATGCAGTGCCTGGAGCCCAATCAAGGTATTTGTCTATGGAGAAGCATCACTGTTCAGTAAAACAAATGTTTGTTTCCACCTCCCTTTAAAATCACAGAGCAGGGCCAACACTGCTGTTCCTCTCAGAGCCTGCAGGCACAGAGTATGGTGGAGATGTCTGTGAAGAGCCAGGAGGCTGCTGAGCTGCAGTTCTGTGTTGAAGTTCAGTGTGAGGACCTTGCTGCTTTGGTACAGTCACTTTGAAAAGGAATCCTGGATGAACAGTGTCCTTTTCATGAGCCCCTTTTCCTGCCCATATTTCACAGGCAGGTTTTTCAGCCATTTGTGTTAGTCTGAAGCTGTTTTCTTGTTCTTTGGTTTCTTTCCAAGTATGATCTCTGAAAGCTCTTTGCTAGCTCGCATTTGTAGGCTGTGAAATGCGTGGCAGGTAGTGAGGAAAACAGGAAGTTTCAACGTAATTCCCAGAGGTGATGTGTGGGATTGAAACCAAAAATTGTTTTATGTTTGTTTTGGCTGATGTAGCTGGAACCTTGTGCTGTGGAGTTATTAATGTGCAGCAAAACATTCCAGTGGGTATGCACCCATGAACCTGCTGTCTTCTGGTTACTGTATTTAAAGAGATGCTGTAGAAAATAAAACCAAGTTTACCCAGCGAACTTTAACAGCACTGCATCTGTTCAGATGACGCAGTTTCTAAGAATATGCTTTTTTTAGAGCTCCTGTTACTTATCTGATCACTCCATGGGCCAGGACATAGAATCCTTCATGCAAATACAGTTTCCTACATTCCCTGCTACTCATTTATCTGGCAGGAGGAAAAGGGAGAGTAACAACTCTGTGAATTCACCCTCTTCAGCGCACTGAAGGTTTTTCTCCATGGAGTCCTTCCTGGAGTTACTTCCTGCAGTACAGCACAGGCTGCACTCCAGCATGGTGGAATTTCGTATGTGTCCTTTCATCCATTTTGGGCCTCTCTTTGCAAATGCTTTTGTCTGCCTCACCCCCTATTGAACAAAACTCTAATTTCTGGCTTTTTTTTAAAACCAGAAAACAGGAGTCAGTGTCAGGCATGTGTTCACTGCTCAGCTCTGTGGCCAGCATAAGGAAAACAAGATTGGAAAAAAAAAAGGACATTAGCCAATATCAAAGGCAAAACTCACTCTGATCTGTAATGAGATAATCTCTAGAAGTTCCCTCCATCCCCAGAATTAGAGTCTGGGCTGTGTTTTGAAGCATGAGGAGGCAGAGGTATCATCCTCAATTTATTCTGATACTGCTGTGAATTAGGATCTGCCTAGAACTGCACAGTGAATGTCAGCAGTTGGCTCCTGTTGTAGACTAGCAATGTCTTGTGCCTGTCCAATGGAATTTCTGTGGCTAAAACCTCATACTGGATTTTGAACAATTTTTCCAGTGATGGTTACACAAAACAGTACCCACTACACATAATAACTAGCACTCATTCTGCTACCCTCTCAAGCAGTTAGAGCTGGAAGCCCAACTAGAACTTGGCAGCCCAGTTAGGAATGGTAGCACTGTGGAAGAATGTATTTTCATCCTTCCTGTTCAAGAAACTACTGGAAGTGGCACTTAGTGCTTTGGTTTAGTTGATATGACGCTGTTCTGTCAAAGCTTGGACTAGATGATCTTGGAAGTCTTTTCCAACCTTAATGATTCTGTGATTCATATTTTTTCCCTCAGCTCTGTACTAATGCCCTGGGAAGATATGGGAGATAATTGGATTTTGGTAGAAGGTGGCTAGAAACTGGGGGAGGAGGGTGTTCTTTCATCTTTACTGCACACCACATAGTTATAAATAGTAATTTGTATGAACAGTTCAAACAAAAAAAAGATATGCCCTACCACAGCTTACCTTAAGGTTTTTACCTGCTAATTGAAATTTATCTTTCACTTAACTGCCTTTCAAAGTCATTAGCATTGTTCAGCTGGGGAAATAGCTAAATTGTAACTGAGGTTGGTGGACATGAGAGACAAGCATAAAAAGCAATCAAGCTCTTTTCAGTAACTGAATATCCCTTGGCTTGCAGCAAAGTTTGAGCTACGTGCTGGGCTATGCAATGCTGGCTGATGAAAATGTCTAATATTGCACTGATTCCTGAGGTAAAGGGCAGCAGGACTTACCATGTTCTGTGTAAACAAGCAGGACAAGGTATAAGCAGGACTGTGACAAAATATGTTGTTATTGCAGTTGATGCAGGCATGCCAAAGTCATCTTAAAATTAACAGCATGACAACTTTCTGAGCTTTTCAGGTAGATATTGCAGCACACGTTAGTTTCTGCACTTCCACAGCTGTCCTGCTAACATCATGCAAGTATCTAGTTTGAAACCAGGTCTGTCACAGCCATGGGACTCAAACTTGGTGCACAAACAGTGCTGGTTTCCCCAGACAACTAAAATGACCCTTTAAACCTTCAAAACTAGCTTGGATGTCAGGGCAGAAAGAGATTCTAGTCCATACACAAATTTGTGGGCCCTCTTCCTGCTCCCACCAAAAGTGGGAGCTCCATACCAGATTGACTAAGTCTTCCCTTCTTAGCACTGCTATGTGTTTTGAAGAAGGAAAGTCCCCAGGATGTACCTTGCCAAAGTCACAGAACTTCACAGCCACCTCTGGACTGGCAGGACACAATGCTGGCATGCCCCATCCTTTATTTCAGTCGTGACCCTACACCTGGTTCAGAGAGCTGGTCCTGTGTCAGTCACTCATGACAGTGAGACCCAACTTTCCTTGTGTGGATGCTCAGAGATTCCAGTCTGAGGGTAGCCCAGGCTGCAGCATTTCTGACTATCTCCAGTGCCACTGTTTCTGCTCTTCCAGCTCAGTGAGCCTACTGTTGGGCCACATGCCGTTTCTAAAAGTCATAAAAACTTGTTTGTGCATGTGCAGGTTGCACATTTCTAGTTTCAGATAAGGATACCTACTTTTCAACTTTCTACCAGGAAATCCCCTAAATTGCTGCAGAGACTGCAGTTTGAGGACTTCAGTTTGAGGACTTAGAAAAAAAGAGAGTGGGGGCTGGTGGTGTAGAAGTTACTATTACTATTTTCCAAGACAGGAAACCAAGCTTTTCTTGTGGTCTGATTCCATCCAGCTGACTTTGCTGCTGTCTTCATCTTATCACAGACTTGTCTGAATTACCTCAATTCTTGTCCTGGTTGGAGAATTCCTCGTAGTTCTGTCACCAGTTTGGAGAATTCCTCGTAGTTCTGTCACCAGTTACAACTCAGGTCACAGCCACAGGGGAAAGCACAGTGGAGACACTGCAGACAGCTGCTGGTCACTGACATACAGGACCATGCTCCAAGACCCGTTTGCCAGTGCTTCTGCCTCAGCTTCCCCCAACAGATGTGAACAGCAGCATTTATTTGCATCACTGGCATACGGCTTCTTGTGTTGGCTTGAGTACACTCATCTCCTTTTTTTCTCATTTGTTCATATTCTCCCTTCACTGTTCACGCTTTTTAACTTGTGTCAGGTAAGCCAGCACAGGAATGCTCTGCATAAAGGAATTCTCAGACTGCAAGCTCCCCAAATGTGACAGCTCTTAGTGATACATCCTCCTAAAAATCCGTTCTTAAATCCATAAACCCTCAGATACTCAACTGAATGCTGGAGAGTTTTGCTTCAACATTGGATGTTTCAGTGAGACTATCTGGGACTTCTTCAAATGTATGGTGTTTTAAAACACTTAGCTCAGTTTTATGCATTTTACCTGTAGATCTTGAACTATTATAGCATCTTTTCTCTCCTCCAACACTTTTTCCCTGTGCTTAGAATGAAAACTGAAGGCAAACTGTGCTTGGCTAGTGAGTTGTGTGAGAGAATGAAAGAGCAGAATGGGAGTCATTTTGAGGGGTTCAGATTATCTGTGTGCACATGCCTTGAATAATCTGGTCTTGTGGATGTTTCCAATGTAGCCCTTCTTGCTCTTTCCCACTAAATTTAACAAAATGCAGCTTCATAATGTAATTACCAATATGTGGTTGAGTCATTAAAGGATTAAAGCTGCAATATACTTTGCATCACTTGCATCGTTTCATCTGAGGAACAAAGTCTAATTATACAATCTCACTTATAAAACCTGCTCATCTCTACACAGGAAAAAAACAAACAAACAAACAAAAAAAAAACCAACCACTTTCCATTTCTGTGGATTACAATAAATAATATTCGGAAAGGAATTTAAAAACTGCACACCAAATTCAGCTCCCATGTCAATGTGCATTACTTCTTCCAACGTACCAGAGCATGGATTTACCTACGAGTAAATCCTGTCCCTATATGGCTGAATCTGGCCAGAGACTTCTGCAGCATCTCTCAGGTCATTAGTTCAGGTTATGCAGAGCCTTTGGAGACCACACCAGTGGAGTGTGAGCAGCAGCAACCAACTCTGTGCTCCAGTTTCACAGAGCCACATAAAGGAGCAGGGGAAGCAAAGATGACAAATCACACTTGCTGGCACTTCAGTGAAAAGATTAGTATTAATGGATTAGGAATCCAATTAGCCACTCCTCTTCTTTTAGCAGAAGCTGGCATGTCAAAGGTTGCTGTCTCTCACGAGAATAGTGGGGTGCAGATGGCTGAAAATCATGACATGTTTTGATGCAAAATAAAATTTTGGCCCCATCATTTTGTTTCCAACTTTGGACCTCCTAAGGAAAGCAACCCTGTCACTGGCTGGCTGGGCTCCTCCACACTGCCACTTCCATCTGTAGCCATCTCTCCGTGCTAATGGAACAGATTTCTTATCCAGATTGGTATCTGTTTGCCAGACAGTGTTACAGGGCTGTCAACAAATGGACTGCAAATCAGCTTTATATTTGTTTAAATGAAGTTTCTTCTCTTGTCTTTCACACATCTTCAATGAAGCTCAAGGTCAGCAGTTAGAGGTTTTTAAAAAAAAAAAAAGAAAAAAAGTGTTTCTTTTCCACTTTCTTTCTGCTTGTAGATTATTTTTTTTCTCAGATGGAATTTAATGCTGGACTACTTTCAATATTGTATCTATTACATAGCAGTATTTCCTATTCATCTTCTGAGAATTCCTTTGTACCATTTAATGAGGAATTCAGAAGGCTTTGTATTTTGTTAAATATGTGCTAGACCAATAGTGACCAGAAAATTTGCAGAATTCCTAGATATTAATCTGGCCTCTGCTGGGCTTTGCAGTAGTTGCAGAGGGATTTGTCAGAGAAAATTAGTGCTCTAGTCTGTCACACAGAGTGCCTCTGGCATCTGGGCACTCCAGAAGACAATGGACATTTCTTCCCCATTGTAGATCGAGTCATTCCACAAAATGCCCAGTAGATTTTTCTCCAGGTCTTAAGGGTGATCAGCAGTGATATATGATTGGTGGTGGGAGGGAAGAAGGTTGCTTTCTCCTTCCCTCTTTTTTTTTTTTTTTTTCCCCTCTTGCTTATATTGCCCAGATACTACAGAAGTCTTCCCAGAGTATCCCCCTGGATTTGTCAGCAGTTGCCAAAGCACTGTGAATCATGGCTTGTGTGACATTACTGATATGGTGGGGTATAGGTAGGAATCTAGAGAAATCTAGATGCTTTAACCCCAGCCAATCCTCTATAGAGAATGAAATTTGGAGGCATTCTCCAAGAGTTCAGAAGGGAATAAGTAGGCATATCACAATAGCACTTCATAGGCAAAAAACCATCCCAAACATGCCATAGAAGACCACCAAGTGTTTACTGTTACTTTAACCTCAGATCCAGGCATGAAACAGGGTCTCTGGCATGGTCCTTGATGGCTGCCAGCTGACACCA
Organism: Urocynchramus pylzowi; assembly: GCA_013397555.1. Lineage (NCBI taxonomy): Eukaryota > Metazoa > Chordata > Aves > Passeriformes > Fringillidae > Urocynchramus > Urocynchramus pylzowi. Next base: position 1,621,675 of record VZRH01003214.1, read on the forward strand.
GGCTCACCAAGGAGATGAGCTTTCAGATTCTCTGATGGATCTCTTTGGCATTCAGCCAATGAGAGGCACTGCCAGAGGGGGCTGCTCTTGGGAGCAGTTGCACTGCCTTATTCCCTTTCCATTTTCTCAGTGTCTGAAGAAGATAAAACACTGAAAACTGAATCTCCTGAATATCTCATTTGTTCTGATCTTTGTTCAACTGCACTATAATCAGAGATTGAAGAATTACTTGAGTCTGACCAGTCTGTTTCCTATTGCTGATATCAATACTGACACTGATTTTTGTAGAACCAGATGCAGACTGCTGTTGATCTCCCTCAAAATACAACAATCTAATGCCATTAAAAGGAAAGCTATTATTTTAATTAAAATGGGATCAATTTTCTAAACCAGGCATCCATGTACTCCACATGACCATGGAAGTGCTATGGAGCAGAATGGCTCCACACAAGCTGCACTGCCTAAACCTTTTTAGGCTGCAGTTATCAGCATCCAGAGACCTAACAATGCCTTTTTCCTGATGGTCATGACCAAAGATCATCAGATTTGTAAAATTGGTAGAAAAATAAATCTTTAGTTGATGGGTGGGGTAAAACCATGTCAGCAGTGCATGGCAACAGGCTCTATAAGGTAGTAAAAAATGAGAAGAAATAAAGAAAATAATTTAGGATGAAAGATAATATTCTACATAATTTTTAAAATTGTTTTGATTAAGTAATCTGTGCCGTAAATTGAACAAATTCTGTATTGAACAGCCAGTGTATCCTTCTTATAGTCTCTAAAATTGATATAATTATATATTCTTTTAATTATAATTCAATATCTGTTAGCTTGTTACACTGTCTTTGGACAATCCAGACAAGAATTAATAACGTCTATTTAAAACCTAATTTAATTTTCAGTGATTAAAAAATAATTAACACCAGTTCAGGCAATCTGCACATCACATTTCTTGCCATCACTTTAGTTTTCCTGGAACTGAGAAAAATAACAGCTTTTTAAATTAAATAAAACAAATGTTGCTTTGGTCTTTCCAGGCTGCTCATGGAAAATCCCACTATCTTCATGTTTGTAATTAGTTGCAATAGTTTCAGCAAAATCCCTCACTTCATATTTAAGCACCACTGCCATCCCATGCTCTGCACTGGGGTTGTGAGCTCCTCCTGGGCAGAGCCCAGCAGCTGGAAGACATGGACACAAGTTCAATACTGCTATTTTTGCACTTTTTTACAAGCAGGGGATATGGCTTCTGGTTTATCTTTTTGGTTCCTTTCTTGTCTGACTCCAGTGCTTCCTACTTACAAATATGTGTGTTATGATGACCACTTTTCTTTGATGTATGTCTCCTTCTTTCTTTTCACTTTCTTCCTCTCTCTCTTCCTTTCAGTTTTTCTGTTCAGGCTTTGCTTTTCTGTTCAGGTTGCTTTGTGTGATTGTGACCAATTTTGCTACAGTGATTAGGTTAAACCACTGCCTCAGACATCAGCCCAATTTACTGCCAAAGCTAAATTCCAATTTGAAGCGTGTCTTTGATTCCAGCAAGTTTAATGTGATTCTCATCTGAATGAGAGGAGAGACCCATGGCCATCCCAGCAGCCTCCCACTCTGAAATCCCTGGGACAGCAGACAGTGTCCTGCAGAGCCCTTTCACACCAGAGAGTAACAACATGGACCTTGAGAGCAGAACGGGGCCATTGCTACCAGAGCCTCTAGAGAGAATTATCTTTTTCATTCTGTGCCACACAGATGTAACTCTTTTCAGTAGCACAGAGTTGGTACATTTTAAGCAGCTGATACATTTTCTAAAGGAGTCAGCACTAATAATTGCTCTGCAAGCAAATACCTTTGCTAATAAATCATTCTATGCATGTGCTCTAGGAAACAGAGAAGGAAAAGGACAAGCAGACCTGATTCCTGTCACAGTTGTTTTTATCACTTCCCTGCTAAATCATTGCTGGTAAGTTGTTTCACAGCCCTTTTCTGATCAGATTTTTGTCAGTCTAGAATAAGAATTCCCAAATGACACCATTTTACTTATAATACTGTTGGTAAAATTGTTTACAGAGAAGGTCCTCAGACTCAGGGGATTCATTAAGCAACAAATATGGCATTTACAGCTGTTGGTTACGAGATTTTTGTCATCTGGCCTTTAAACCAGATGCTGAAAGGAGTTCACCAATGTGGGACTCTCTTTAGAAGTAACTTGCATTTCAGTTTGATGGTCTTTCTTGGCCATACATAGAAATAATGGCCATTCATTACAGACAAACGGGTATGTTTGAAACATCAAGTGAGTGTATTTGACATGGTTTAACCCCCACCACCAACTAAGCCCCACAAATCTCCAGGGGGACAGGAAACAGAATCAGAGGAGTAAAAATGAGAACAACTTGTGGGTTGAGATAAATTTTAACAGATAAAACAAAAGCCGTGCACACACAAGGAAAGCAAACCAAGGAATTCATTCACCACTTCCCACAGGCAGGAAAGTGTTCAGACACCACCAGGAAAGGAGAGCCCCATCATGTGTAATGGTTACCTGGGAAGACAAATGCCATCACTCTGAATGTGTCCCCTGCCCCTTCTTTCTTCTTTCCCTTTTATTTATTTGCTGGCCATGATGCCATGTTGGAACAACCCTTTGGTCATTTAGGGTCAGCTGTCCCATCTGTGTCCCCTCCCCACTGCTTATCCACCCCCAGCCTACTCACTAGTGGAGAGAAAGGCAGAAAGGTCTTAATTCTTTGCAAGCCCAGCTCAGCAAACAACAAAAACATTCCTCCTATCATCAGTAGTGATTCCAGCACAAATCCAAAACACAGCCTCACACTACATACTATGAAGAAAACTAACTCTACCCCAGCCAAAACCACTACATTCTCCACCCCTAATTCCTTACCATTTACATCCTGGTCAGATCCCTCATTATCTAATACATTGTCATTAACCACCATGCCCCTTCCCATCCTTTGGTGTAATACACAGGTATCATTCCTTTAGTTTATGGATGAACCCCTTGTAAATGTCCATAAAATGTCCACAAATGTCCACTGAGTTAATTTAGTCCATGGCTTCGGGCTCCCTCGGTTACAGTGATCACAGAGGGTGGGGCAAGTGTTGTGGGTTTGTTGTGTGGAGTCACTGGGCACCAAAGTCAGCATGGGTTGGGGTCACTGCTGCACTTGCACTGCTTCTGGTAAGGCTTCTCCTCCATTGTTCAGGTGGATTTGGTACAGTAATTCCTATAACAACAATTTAAAGGTGTATCCATTACAAGCTCCATTCCTGGTCCCCTTAGACCACATTACAGGGCTTAACATTGCACTGAACACTGACCAGTAAACTACCAAAGAAAATGTCCACTAGTTAAAAATAGTTAATTTTCCTGTCTTTCTTTGTATCTATAATTAGGCTCTGAGGACTCTATTGCCCTCAGGCAGAGTGCCTGTCTCCAGCAGTTGCACAAAGAATCACAGAACCATTTAAGTTGGAAAGGACCTTTCAGAGCATCAAGTCCAGCCATTAACTGAGTCTGACTGACTCCAACATGCACATTTCTTACTGTTCCCACATCCTGCACTTTCTAGTTTCTTTTCATGGCCCATTGCTTAGCAATTGATTTTACTTCACATTGTGAATTCTCCATAAATAAAAGGTGGGCAATAACACTTTAACATAAACGGTCAGTTCTTGTGATGGTCTATTTATTCACTCAATCAATAACTTACAGTTGGTAAAAAAATTCATTGACAGGAAGTTCCTGCACTCCCAACCTGAATTGTTTCCCAGCAGTTGCAAAAAGACCCTACAGCCAAGAGTGAGCAGTGGGAGTTAGCCCTGATTATCACAGCACCCCGTCTTTCTTTCTTTCTGAATTATTTCTACCTTGAAATACCAACTGGCAGGCCCAGAGTGAATTGGCCTGGATAGGAGTTCCTGTATTCATTTATATTGATACCAGAGAAATCATGATCTCAAAAGTCAGCCTCTTACTTAGGCAAAACTACTGCAGCAGACAATGCTGGCATACCACGTACTGGGGCGTTGGCAGACAGAAGCTGCTTCAGGCTGCAGCAAGACTGCTTTTTAAGCTAATTGCTTCATCTCTGCCACTGCAGGATCATGCACAGCAATTTATGCCATCATTTTGTGTTGGTTGTTAGTACTGAAACCTTTTGTCACTTGAATAACTTTCACTTAATTTGAAGCATACCCTATGAGTTTGAAACGCAAAGTGTATATTTAACAAACAGAAATTACTGTCACTGGAAGTTAGTGGACGAGGGAGGCAAGATATTGCTGCCAAAATTCAATGATCTATGCTTTAAATCCTTGGTGTGATCACTTGTTAATATTTAAATATCACACTTTGAAGCAATATTGTCCAATGCTAAGAATCTCAGGGAACTATGATAAAGAGAATGTGACTGAAATATTGGATGAAAGATAACAAGAGAAACATCATAATATTTTATGAGCACATGACTTAGGGGAGCAAATTTTATCTGATATTTTTAACTGATAAAAAGGTATCTGAAGCCCTGATTCTGCAAAAGCCATTTAGTCCTTCAACAGAGAAATATAAAATATGCCTGTATTTAGAAATACAAAATGTATTTTTTAATGTTTGACATAAGTAACGTTGAGATTCTCTATGCCTGCAAACATTTTTCCTATGTCTCTTTGGAGACCTAAGTTCTGACAAAAGTAGTGGGTTGAGAGAAAGAGTGGGCTTAATTGGAGCATAAGCTTTTCACATTAAATTCACATTTGACATTAAGTTCTGCATTTTCTAGAAAGAAGCTTTTATATATATATGNTGACAAAAGTAGTGGGTTGAGAGAAAGAGTGGGCTTAATTGGAGCATAAGCTTTTCACATTAAATTCACATTTGACATTAAGTTCTGCATTTTCTAGAAATACTGATATTTTTGCTACACCATGAAAGAATTCCAGCACCTAACTATGTCCTATAGGTAACATTTTGTCATCAGATGAAGTGGATATGCATCTTTAAACAAATTTGATGTGCATGTCTGATTTTACCCCATCAATTCAATAGCATTTCTTAAGCCCTTAAGGAGATCCATACATTAAAAACTTTCATGTATATGAATAAAAGAGTGTTATTTAATATACATGTCTTCTGAATCATTACTCTACAATTTTAAGTTCTGTGTTTGCCTCCCACTAAAAGGGAGTTTATTCTACTGAATCAAATATTATAGGAAGAAACACAAGTATGGGCTGCCAAAACACTTTGGTACCTGAATATTCAATGAAAATTTTCAATTTTCACAAATTGCCCATAACAATCAAATATGTCTTTCAAGTGAAGTTATACTCAAAAGAAACCTGGGGAATACTGTGAGTTGCACTGGTTTCTGTAAATTGCAAGTGAAAAGGACCAAATTAACAATTTTTTCATCACAGACAAAGTGGGGTAGGATCAATGGTTCTTTCTCTCTCATGTGGACTCCAGAGCTCTCAAGAAATTTAGAAAAGCACAGAAACTTAAGTTGGCAGTGAAAACAATGTGATTAACAGCAAGTCTGCCAAGAGCAAAACCACAGAAGTGTGGCCCTTCCTGAAAACTTTCTGTATAAAGACATGTTTTAAATCAATGGAATTTGAACTTGTGATTAGACTGAAAAAGGTCAAAATAAACAGATACATAACCAGCAAAGTGAAATAACAGAAATATGACAATCTGACATTCCACACTTTGTGTTCTTGCCAAGGTCAACAAAAGAAGTGGGATTTATTTTCTTTGTATTGTACATATTTTTGCATCACAATGTTAGTGTGGCCACATTTCTAGAAGTCACTGTAATTTTTTAACCATTCCTTTACAATGCTCTGAATTATTCTAGTGAGACAAGCCCTTCTGCTTGTCTTTCTTTTTTTTTTTCCCTGTAAGATGAACTATGGGGATTCCTGCTGAATGAGTGATTATTTCCAGCTGTGTTAATAAATGTTCTGAAAAGATTACAAGGAATTGTTTAGATGTTGTGTTTTAACTGTCCAAAAATCAATTTTAAATTTTTAAAGGAGATGTCTATTATTGGTTGCAAAGAAGTAGCAATTATACTGTGGAAAACAAATCTTTATGAGGAATGGAGAAGGAGCAGCCCTGAAACATTTCTGTGATTCATATCTTTTTCAGGAGTCTTTCCTTAAGAAGGGCACTTCAAATTAAAATCCTTCCCATTTTAAAAAAGTGCAGGACTTTATGCCATGTTTGGTTTTAAACTCATCCTCGTCTCTTCCCCCACAGTGAAGCCACATGGTTTGAATTAAAGAAACAAAGTACAAAGCAATAACTATATTTTTAAAATGTTGCTCTGGAATGCATCCATTAATGAGAATAGCTAATGTAAAGAAAAAGCTTCACATAATAAAAAGGCTGAACTCCAAAACAATTCCTTATCCATTCAAAAAATAAATTTGTATAAACACCTATTTACTATAGATAGTACTATCAGCTCCAGAGAACCAAGATTTTAAAAGGAATTCCTGTGGTTTGCTTCTATTTCAGGCAGTGTTTATCAAAACAAACTGTTTTGAGTAATTATTTAGTCCACAGATCTTGGCATCCAGTGAACTTCTAGAGTCTCCACTTACAGAGATAAATTATAGACCTGAGCTCCAGATCTGGTTTAACTGATTTGATCATTCAGAGAACTGTTAGAACTTGTTCCAAATAAAAATTTGTTCCAAATAATTTGTTCCATTTGTTCTGGTTGTATTTGCAGTAATCTTTATTTGGGTGTGGACAACAAGGTGTTCCTCCAAGTGAAAGGAGTTGTATAAATGCAGTGGAGGGATCCACAGGCAGGTAATGTCTTAACATTATCCAAATGCAATCAGTGGTTGCTAGATCAATATTTATCTTAACAATAATTATCTGAACAATTGTCTGGATCCCAAGAGAAAGTGGCAGTGTGTAAACCCCATTAATCCCATGAGGAGATGTATCTCCTAGCAAGGAAATGTATTTCAGAGTTTCATTTAGCCTCAAGAGTATTGCATCAGAAAAGCAAAGACTTGGGAACAAGAGTTAAAAATTTATATCTTCAAAACCCCTGCAGTACTTCCATACAGCACAAAAGGGAGTTGCTCTATGCCAATTTTCCAGCAGTGAAGTTCCCTCAGGAGTTAAGTGTATGTTTTGTGTACAGTCTGTTGCTACCTAGTGCATGTAGCTTAGCTACACTAAGATCTCTACTTAAAGCAAATATCTACTGAACTCAGTGGTAGGACCAGGTACACTTGGTATTCAATGAATCTGGTTCAATGTACAAGATAATTTGCCCTTCAAACAATAGTTCAAACACCTGTGTTCATTTTCTGGTCATGAGTTTTTGAACTCACATCTATTATGCATGCTTAAATTAGCTACATAATGCTATAGGATATGGTTTTAACCTTTTCATTGCAAAATGAGATGGCTTTATGTAGTAATTAGAGAAAGGCAATAACTTCAGGACTAGACCAGTTGCCTAGATCAGGGGAGGAAAAGAAGATTTAGGTTCTTCCATCTACTCTTGTGAATCATTAAATATCCAAACAATAAATGGGTTCCCCAAACCCATTTATTGTTTGGATGAATGGGGAATTAATTCCAAAAGGTGAATTAATTTTCTCTTAAACATCAAGAGAAAGAAGAGACACAGTGTAAATGTGTAAATATTCAATGCAAAGAGCAACACTTCCAACTCAAGGAATTAAGAGAACCCCATCCCATGCTGAGGCCAACGTTGGTACCTTTTCTGCAGCTGTGTTGGCATCTCTTCCCTGTGAAACTGAACTGCTTGTAAGAGTTCAGGTGCCTTTTCCTTTAGCTGTTGGGGGTTTCATGCAGGGATTAGGTCTCTGAAGTCAAATAGAAAGCCAGTCATTGAAAATCCAGGGCTATTTTGGGAAGCTGGTCCCTAGTATGTTGCAGCTGGATCCTCTTTCCCCTGTCATGCTGCAGGTCAGTTACATTCCTGCAGTACAGCTCAAAATAAATGGTAATGCTTGGCCAGAGTGATGGGCTGAGAGAGAAGACAGGACAGCTGGATGAACTTCCATAGAGGGTCAGCAGTATTAAACTGAAGAAAGAGAAATGATGGTTACACCTGAAAAAGGTGGGGGACAAGGAGAGAGGGGAGAGAGCAATTCACAAGGATTGCATTATACAGTCCATTCTGAAGGGAAGAAAATGGGGAGAAAGGGAAACAATCACAATATAAAAAGGCCTCTGAATTGTTAAGAAATTTGTATATTTACATACTAGAAGTCTTCTTAGTAAGAGGAGGTCGTGCAGTCAAACTTTTTAGTAGGGCCTGTAGCAATAGGACAAGGGGCAATGGTTTTAAACTGAAAGAGGATAGATTTAGATTACGTATAAGGAACAAATTTTTTATGGTGAAACACTGGCACAGATTGCTCAGAAGTTGGTGGATGCACCATCCTTGGAAATATCAAGAGCTCTGAGCAGCCTGGTCCAGTAGAAGATGTCCCTGCTCACTTCAGGGGGTTTGGACTACATGACATTTAAAGGTGCATTCCAGCACCAGACTACATGCATTTAAAGGTGAAACTCTTGTGTGATTCTAGGAATAAGAGAGAAGTGAGGAAGCTGGAAAATGAAGAGTCACTTGAAAAGGAAAGAGGGGGTTAAGGCAATAGGAAGAACCCAGACAGGAAATGAAAGATGAAACTCAAGGACAAAAGGACCTTTAATTCTGGATCAATTACAGAGGTGTCTGACTTGGCAGGGGCCAGCCTCTTCAGTCAGTGAGTAATATCCACCATTCTTGTCAAATCATCTGCTACCGTTATCTGCTGATAAGATTGTAATAGAGGTGGGAGGAAATTGCTACTTCTTGTTTGCATTTGCAGGTTCTTCAAAAAGTGGCAAAATTGCCAAGGATGTCAAATAAACCACACAGCAGGTGTGGTTGGTGCAGGCAGGGGTTCTGTGGAAGTTCAAACCATGTTTTTCCAGCCACTGCTGTTCAGACTATCTGCAGATGCAGCAAGGAAAGGCTGTCTATATTTAATAGGAAAAATGCAAAGGAACCAGATGGATTTCACCAAAGCTAGGTAAAACTTCTCCTTCCAAGCCTTTTGACTTGTGTTGTGCAAGACAGCATTGCTAATTTGCTGGCACAGATGTTTCCTTTTACATGTGTGTCTCCAGTGGTTTTTTGTCTGACTTGTAGCTGTGTAAGCAGGACCTCCTGTAGTCTGTGTCACGGAGCTGACTCAGCTTGCAAGCAAACACTTTTCCCTATTCACCAACCCTGCAGAGTCACATGGAGTTCCTGGAGGAATTCTACAAGTTTCTTGACCCGTGCCCAGAAACACAGGTCCTGTAGACTAGATTTGCCCTTCAGCAGTCCTGTACAACTGCTCTTTTCTGGGATTCTGACGTCTCGTACAACCACAACATCTCTGCAAGATTTTTCAACTGCTCTTGCAGTTATAACTTAGTTGTCAACATTTCATCCACTTGCCTGAATAGTTTGTTGCTCTGCTGCTAACCTCTACCTTATCTAACCATTCAGTGGGTACTAAACTGAGCGACAAAAATGCAGAGCTGAAAGTATAAAGCCTGGTGAGGCAATCCAGTTATCAAAGACACGCCACATGCCTGCAGTATGTGATGCTATCAGAGCTTTTCCATGAGTTCCCAGTCTTACTTGCATATTTCTGTGAGCTGGATATTAGTGGCAGCTTTCTGCATCTGTCAGATGCTAATTCAGAAACAAAAAAGAGATTGTAGTTCCTGTCTAAAAGGCCAGTGGGACACTGGCAAGGAATCAGGGAGCTGTCTGCCCGACCATGAAACCCTGTTTAAGAAGGTAGAAGCAGGGTCCTGATTAACTTATGGACAATGTTCTGCCTCAGCAGAGAATGCAAAGGGCATGTGGAGATGTCTGTGGACACATTCAGCCCTTGAGCGTGCACATCTCTACTACACTGCAGCAAAAGGCAGGGCAAGAGTTCATCCCTATGTGACAAAGAGGAACTACAGGTCAGTATTGCCTTTAATAAAGACCGTGAGCACCTGTCCAGGTAAAATCAGCGTTAAACGGCAGCAGCCCGGGGATGCTTTTCATCTGTAGGTCTCCGAGCACTTCACAGAGGTAAGCGCTGCAATTCTGAGCACAGAGCTCTGAGTAACAAAGCCTTTTCACAGACATATTTCTAGTAGATCTTTGTTAAAGTCACTTCTCTCCACATGGCGTCAGTTTAAGATTTACATGCAAAGTACAAGAAGGAGGGGAGGCGGCTGCCTGTTGTTGTTACCAACCCAGGGCTGACTGCCCCTGCACTTTGCCGTGCGTGGTTTGAGCTGCAGCTCTCCCGTAACCACCACAATTTCCTGTTGCACTCATTTGAAAAGACAATGTTCCTGAGGAAGTTATGAAGACGGCAAGTAAGTTGCTGCCCTAATTTCTGTGTGTTCGGTTAAGAGTGCTTTCTTATTTATGCTGGTTAGAGCTTATTTACGGGGCTTCTCAAACATTTGGAGGGATGAGAAGCTTGTGCTTCCAGAGAACATATGGGCAAAACTGTGTATTCTGCAGTCCCCTCAGCATGTTGCTCAGAAACAGCTGCAGAAGATTCAAGGCAGCCCTTTTTTCACTGGTGCTGAAACTGTGAGGGAAGTGACTTAAATACTGAGTTGCAAGACGCTGCTGCAGCTGTGACGCCAGATAAGAAAATGTAACTATTAGCAAATCTGCTGTATGACTGTAAATATTTCTTAAAGGCTGAAAAAAGCGATTTCACGTGTTCAAGCCAGCACTACTTTTGTAAAGTGCTTAATTATTTATGCCTTCAGATGGACACCCAACAGTTGGGAAGTGTGTGCTAGAGAGCTCCGTGGCAGCTCACAAAGCAGGGTTCTCACATAGGAAGGATGTCTGTACCTTTTTGCTGACAGCCATGGCTTCCTGCCTTTGTTTGGGGAGATGATGCAGTGGAGGGAAGCTGCAAGTTTGCAGTCTGCCTGATGAGCAGATAACCTGCACAACTTGCAGCGGGGACCAGGGGACCGCTTTGGCTTTGCCTGCCCTCTATGTCACGACAGCTCCCATGCGTGCAGAGGGCTGGACACAGCTCTCGAGCGATGGGATTATCCAGAGAGAATATTAGGTGCTATCCTTTTTTTTTTTCCTGGGCACACAGGAAATGTTGTGGGAAAAGCTGAGTTGCTAGGCAGTTGTTTTGCTGGTAATGCGGGAACTAAGCCAGCACAGAGCAAGCCACAGAGGGGCCGTTCTTCTCAGGCCACAGAAGAGCAGAGCCTCAGTGTGCTCCTTGCACTCCCGGTTTTCCTCTGTGTCTGAATGTCTGGAAGCCCTGGATGCCATGTACCACTGCTTTTAAAACTGATAAATGAATTGTGGCACTCTTCTTTCCCCTCACCCAGAAAGTTTTAATTTCTTTAACGTGTGTCTGGTCAGTTTATAAGTTTCAGTTTACTCAAGCAAATCTGCTGTTACTTCTAGAAAAAGTGAGATTTAGAAAAGGAAAGGAAAGAAAGCCATTGACTTGAAAAGTGGAAAATGCAAAAAAAAAAAAAAAAAGGAGAGTAAAAATTATTATGATCTAGTGTGTGAATGCATAATAGAGAAAATAAATTCTTTAGCTGAATGCTCATCAGTGATACTTCAGGTTTTGTTGCAGCATCACTTTAAGGATTCATTCTGGTTAAGGTTAAGTAAAGTAGAATACTCCCCTAAACACACTTTCTTAAATCGTGTAGTGACATGTGAAGGCCCAAGACAGTCCCTGTAGTTTATGTGAAGAATTGCAAAATGGAGAGACTTATAGTGGTAGCATTAGTAATAGGCACTAATTTCCATTTCTGAGACCAAAGAGAAAGAAATGTACAGCCCTTGGGTATCACACTCTATTTCAGTGAACTGTGAGAGTTAGGTACTTCAGCTGCAGCTTTAGGAACACAATGCCATACAGTGGGAAGCCAGAAAGCTGCTCTTCAGGAGAGTCACAGACACAATATGGACACTGTGATGGGAAGAAGAGAGATGGTGTTTTTCAATGTCACTATTCACCTTGTCTCCCCTGTCTCCTGTGAGTCTTTAAAAGGGTTCATGTAAGAGAAACTACCATTAGGTTTGGTGCTCATGGGCATCACTGCTGACAGTGCCAGCAGGATCTCACAGCCACACAAGTGTGGAGAACAGGATCTTGCACTCTGAGTCACCTTCCTGCTGCCTGGTGGCAAATTTTATTTTGAAGGATTACTGTAGCTTAGCATTGGTGGTGCCAGCCCAAATCTCGGTCAGTGCCAAGCCTGGCAGTGGTGTGAATGGTTTGCCATGAATGCTCAGGAGGAGGATGAGTTTCATGCAAAAGGGAGCTCTCATTCCTGCTGCCTTTAATGCACAAGCTCTTTGGCAGCCTGAGAAACCAGAAGCTGGGTGTCATCTTTCACCATTACTATATGCAACTTCCTTCATTTGCTTTGATGTGCTGCAGCCAATATTTCCTGAGCAGTGGCTAAGAACATTATGCCATCTTTTCAGCTCATGTTTGTTAGTTTCAATTTTTGCTGGCATAGTAGCTGAATATAAAACCTTTTTTTCTTCACACAAGAATTCAATTTCTTTCTTACTTCACTTCATAAATAAGTCAATGTACGGAATTGTATTACAGAAGCCCTACTAAATAATAAATAATGCATTTGGTCTGCCACATGATTCTGTGCTTGTCTCTTTGCCCAGTGCTCCTCTAATTCACAAAATGGGATTTGTATCATAGTGCATGTAAGTTTAGATTCTTTGCTGTACCTTTCACAAAACTCATGCCTACTCTGAGCTAGATGCTTCTGCTAAGAGTTTTTACAGAGCAGTATCATACAGAGCAAAAACTCTATTTATTTTACAAAGTCTCTCTGAAGTTTTAGTTATGTGATGTGTTTGTTTTTTGGTTTATTTTCTTTTGTTGTGAGATAATGGAGTTTGGAGTTGGTAAGCCCCCTGACTCTGTCACATACAGATTCTGTTTTGAAAGAACTTGTGAAGGTGCTAGAGGAGCTCAGAGTTTAGCTGTTCTGTGTCTGCTGTGTGCCTTATCCAAATGAAATCATCCATATTATCTGTGTGCTTCAGGACACCAAATAGCACTACTGCAAGGGGTCTAGAAAGCAGTTTGAGAGAAATGTTTGCTTGCTGTTTGAACCAACTGAGAGCTTGCAGGGGTAACTGCAGACAAAACCCTTTAAGTGAATGATTGTTTCTCTTGAAAAGCTTCTACTATATCATCTACAGGTGCATTATTATGCTCAAACTAAATAGAAAATTGACCTGAAATATCCATCTGGTATTGACAGTATCATGAGTGATTCTTCACTAAAATTCACTCGACTCTTGTTTATCTCAGTGACAAAAGTTCCAGCAAATCTCCTGGGGCTTCATAGCAGCACAAGCAGTGAGGGGAAATCAAGGCATTGGCAGAACATGCCAGAGATACCTATGACAAAACTGGACTGTGAGAAGATGGTGAGCCACAAGCTTTTGGTACAAGGCCAGAACAAAATGCAGAGGAATATCTAGGGGTCCTTAAAAAGTTCTGTCTTGAATATGCCATGAAAGTGATTAAAGCACCCTTGATAGTAGAAGATATCCTGGCCTGTGAAAAGGCAGAGGTGGGGAACACGGTGAAGGGACATGCACAGTGTGAGTGAGAAAACCCCCGAAACTTTGCAGAAAATGCAAACAAACAGGTAAAGTGGAAATAAACAATTTTAGAGGAACTTTGAAATTGCAGAATTATCTTCAGATCTTTCAAGATGAGACAGGTATTCAAAGCAGTAGGGACTGATAAGGAAGCAGACCCCAGAACACCAATGCTGAACATCTTATGATCTCAGAAAACAACACTCTAAAGATGAGGTAATAGTCAAAATATAGAAGTCTGCAAGCAGAATAATGATGAGGAGGATTGCATTGTAGCAAAGAAAGTTAAGAGTGCCATGCAGAAATCAGTGAAAACAAAAGGTCCAAAGAGTGGATGGCTCTGAGCAAAACAATCCAGGGGAAGAGGAGCTGGTCTGTTCAGGAAGGTACATGGGCTATATAATACACAGAAAGACAGAAAAAAAATATTCTTAAATAAAGAATGAGAAAAGTCAATTCTGCTGTTAGTGCCTAAGAAAAGTGAACTGCTGAGCTGCACAAGTCACCAGAGACGGCTGATCACTGAAATTAGGTCCTTTTCACACAGCTGTGAGCTGTTAGGTCTGCCTTAGTAAAGCACTTTGTGTTTCAAAAAGCACTGCTGTGGAATCAGTGGAGGCAGGTAAGCTTGGCTCCCAAAAACTTCTCAGGTGTGGTAAGATCAGTAACAAACAACACAGGCCAAGCAATTGGCTCAAGGTGATAACTAGCACTAGATAGGATGATGTCTATCTCTCAGCACCTTCCTAGCCTTTTTGGAGGAACTTGTTAATGGACTTGAAATGGCAGAAAGAGTCACAGTAGGAAGATTTGTTTGGTGAATGCAGAGAATAGAGGTTTGAAGAGTAAAGGCAACAGCTTCTGCAGACTGGTGAGTTGAAGTACTGATCAGTTTGTAGGAACCTGGCAAAAGCAGTGGCAATGGAGAAATGAGAATTACATGGATAGTAACAAGGCAGTGCTGTGGCTAAGGTGGATCATCTTGTGTGCAAAGGCAGCTTGATCACAGAGGATAGAAATTGTTTAAGGAAACCATGAGGGATTGGACAGGGGAGGTGTTCTTGGCTTATGCAAGGTCTCCACAGAGGAAGAGATTACCAACTTTCTACCTGTGGTTTACAAGTCCCTGGGAATGCATGGACTAATGGTCACTGGAACAGGGAAGTGGTCACAGCACCAGCCTGACAGAATTCAAGAAACATTTGGACAACACTCTCAGGCACATGGTGTAGCTCTTGGGGTGTCTTGTGCAGGAGTTGGATTTGATGATCCTGATGGGTTATTTCCAGCTCAGCTTATTCTATGGTTCTATGATTTTAAGTCCATGCAGCACCTGTAAAAAAAGCAATTTTCACTGTCAGAGAACTTAGCATTTGTGAGTGGGCTTGAAAAAGCCGAGAAGATTAACAAAAAAAAAGGAAAGAAAGAGTGGCATGTGCTGCAATTTAGTTCCACCTATAAATGACTGGAGCAGATCTGTTAGATCTTGCAACTCTCCCTGGACCCTGTAACAAAAGTTGCTCTAATAATACAGACCTAATGTTTGCCTTCAATCAAAAATCTTGTTACCAAAGCTTTTAAAGAGAAGATATTTTCCAATGTGTATTATCAGTACCTAAATTGGGGCTGGACTAAACAATGCTTTCATCATCCTCCAAGTCATTTCAGGCACTGGTCTTGCCTCCATCTCCTTTTCAACAGCCTGCCAGGAAGCAGAGGATCTTATCCAAAGGTTGTTGCATCTACTGCTGACTCTGATGGAAATACAATAGCAATATCTTTAAAATACTGCTGACTTGTGTGGCAGGATAGCATTTGTTAAAATACTCCTCTGCCTTATTTAATTAGCTAGTGTCATCATAGTTTTAATTTTGCCATCTGCTGCCCTTAGATTTATGGGCAACAGTATGGTGTCCCTTCTGAAAGAATTCCTTGGAATGGTTTGTGCAGTGATGTCTTGTGAGGAACAAGGACACAGGGCACTGAAATCTTGTTAGTCCTCGCATAAGCTGAAGTGTCTTCTGGGAGGTTCTTAAAAGCAATAAAATGTCCATAAAGCAGATTGGTAGGAGGAGCACACGCTGGATGAAATGCACAGGGGAGAAGAGATTGAACAACAAAAACCTCAGTGAAGTGCTAAGAATTAAGTGGAAGTAGCTACCTTCCTTTTAGGCTTCTCACTTTTATAACTCCATCTTCAAGCAGAGGTGTAGTTTTGCCCACTTTGTCCATCACCATCTACATCCAGAGCTGCTGGTTGTCTGTGCCATAGCATCCCTTTCAAATGCTGATGATGCATTTCTTCTCTCATTTCCTCCTCTGCACTCACATCTGTCACACACAAACACCCTACAGTTGTATTCTGGTGAATCCTCCAAGATAAAAATAACAGGACCTACTCTGGGGAAGGAATTAAGTAAATGGCTCCAAGGATTGGACCCTAAAGTTCTAAACAATAAGAATTTAAAAAGTGATGCTAAGGGAAGTAAAGACAATTTTAGACAATGAGAAACTGAGTCTTCATTTCTGACTGTAGTTTTCAAAGCGATAATGGTTTCCTTCCCTCACTCTTCCCAGCACATTAGCACGCATTTCCCCCAAAATAGCAAATTATGACTAGAGTACAGAGAGGGAGCCAGAGGATTTACTAATATATATTCTATGCATACCAGTGGTGGTTATGTCATAGAGAAAAAAATGCCTGGGATTTTTTTTTCCCCAGTTTTTATAGCAATAACCAACAGAGGTCAGGGCATTTCCTAAAGATTTAGTGACTGTTTGGAGTTAATATCCTTCACCTTACTTATGGACCACCGTTTGCTCTCATCCAGCCATTAATCTGCTGGAAACACTCTGCACAACAGTCACCATGTCCTGTGGAATAGCAGCATAAATCAGTAAAAATGGTGTTTGGGCAGCTACACTGCACATAAAATGTGTGTCATGTGCAAGAATAAAGGCAGGAAACAAAAGCCTCCTGGACACAGCACCGGCCTGATTTTTGTGGGAGACAACCCTGTCCTTCTGCTGGACGTTCAGGGAAACAGGCTGACCTTTTCTGACCCCCTTTTACATAGCAGTCTCCTCACTAAGTGTTTCAAATAACAGAATTCAGTTTTATTGTAATTTAAAGAACAGAAAGGTTCTTATTATAAAAGGTTAAGCACAAAAACTCTTGTAAAAGAGCTCTGTTTTCAGGCCAAGATGTGTCTTTACTCCTGCAGAGGCTTTGATGCTGTAAAAGTGTGTCTTTCCATCTTATGTAAACTGCCTGGCACCTTTCAAAATGATGCTGTCCACATTTAATAATTCAGTTTTCAAACACTCCTAGGGGCAGAGCTGGAGGGGAGCAGAGAGGGCCATCAGTTCAGAGGTCCCATAGCAAGAAAAGCTTGTCTGAGCACACACCCAAGCAAGGCAGATGGTGAGAAGGTGAAGGCATGACCCCAGAGGAGGACATCCAAGTAGAGTGAGGAGGCAGCTCACAGAGAATGTGACTACCCACAGAGGGGCAAGGAATAGGGAAAAAACAACCAGGCTGTTTTGAGAAATGGAGCAGAAAAAAATATAATGAAAGGGTTAGTCTCAAAAATTCCCCATAAAATATGTGTCCAAATGATAGAACTTTTGGTACGTGCCTGAATATTTTGAACAGTTATTTCTGACAGTTTTGAATGAATATTTCTAAAATCCAATAGTATGATTTTACTATTATTATCTTGTTATTTAAAAGGCTTTTGATTAGTTCTTCTGGACAAAATTCAGATAAGATTATTCATGTGTATTTAAATCCTTTGTTTTTTGTTTGGAAATTATCTTACACATGTGAAAGAAATACATCTCTGGTGAGCAGTATTGCTGGAGATGATGAGGAAGGGAAACCCTGGGTTGGTATTCCTGCTGGCACTACTCCACAGGCCCCAGCCAAGAGACTGAGATTATACAGACACGGGGTGTCAGAAAGAGTCTTCTTTGGAGAGGGCCTTTTATTCTCCTTCATTCTCTGCTTTTAAGCCTGGGAAGCAGAGCAGATGCCATAAGAGCCACACTTTCTGCATCAGGACCCAGAGCCTGGCACTGGCATCTGGAGAGGCACATATCCCAGGCTGGAGGCCAAGGGGTGTGTGACACCTCCATGGGGTTCTGTGACTCAGTGTGGGGCTGAGTTCTGTGGCTCCTCACCCTTCTCCCACAGGGTCAGGAGCCAGTGAGATCCCATGGCTGTGGCTTGGGGAGACAGGGAAAAAAAAAATCATATTGTGAGTTAGAAATAGGGCAGAAAATAGTATTCTGAAAACTTCAAACAGCATGCTCTAGCATGGCAGTGTATTCTGGGACTGTCCTGCCTGGATGCTGTATCTGTGTGTCCAGCCAGCACAAGTGTCCACTCAGACTCTCCTTGGGTTTAACTGATCATTTCCTGGAATTTCACGTCAATTGTATCAGGAGGAAAAAACTTTTGACAAGCATTAAATCAAAGATAATTAAACCCTCTAAACTGGAAATTCTTTTATTTGTTTAGCTGTGATGACGATAGGGCAGTTCAGTGGAAAGTCAGGAGGCAGGCAGGAAACAGGCTGCTCTGCTGGGCCAGGCTGGGGCCATCCTGGGCTGCAGAGAGCCCTGAGGAAGCAGGGCAGTGAGTGCCCACACCAGGGAACAGGGACACGCTGGGCTAGGGGGCAGGACACTGAACTCTGCTGCAGGGGAGAGCAGAGGGAGAAGCTGGGTGGGAGAAGAACTGAGTGCTGTGTTTGTGTGGATTACTGGAGTACAGGTCCCTCCTCTCCTGTTGGTACCTTGCCCTGTTAGTGCTTCTGGTTTTATTTTTGCCATAGCACAAAAGGAAACATGGGGTTCACCAACTCATATGGTTTCTAATTTAGGTTGTACATTAATATATGGAACAAGTCAGTGGATACTTAGCCAGGAGGTGAATGTATAGTTCATTAGCTACTTTGAACTATATTTTTAATGGATGTTCTTAGTATACAATATATATTACAGTAACTTACTCTACTTCACCAAAGACTATGCAAAACCCTTGTGCAGATGAGTTTGTGGGCTGCAAATTCACACTCTGGCACACTAAGTTACTCACTGCAGACAGACCCCAACTTAAAGCATCAGCACTCCTTTGCATAGATTAAATTAATTTGCTTGAGCTTGTGGTTCTGCTATGATCAGGCATCAGCTGCAGTGGGTAGCTCTAACTAGTTTCAAAATAGAAACAGAAAAATAACAATAACTTGTTGAAACTGAATCACTTTCCATTGGTGGCCTGGGCAATGTTAGGTTTATGGTTGTATTTGATGATCTTAAAGGTCTTTTGCAGCCTAAATGATTCTGTGGTTTTGAATTGGTTGTGTCATTATAGGTGTCCTGTCAGATGAGCTTTGGCAACTCATAAGTGGAGACACACAAAGGCCAAGTTGCAAGTCTTTCTTAACTCACATTCAGAACACCTGTCACACATGAGGCACAACTCTTCCACCAATGTTCAAGCAGTATTTTGTGTTTTGGCTGGAGCAATCTACCATTTATGTTTCCTAAGGCTTTCTTGCTTCTTGTGTGTCAGAGAACTTTTGGCTCACACTGCCAGGACTTGAAGTTAACTGTGAAGCTGAGATAAGAGGCATCTGGCCCAAGCTCCTGGATTTGGAGGACTTGCAGAGCTTGAGAGCAAAAAAAGCTTCTGTGGAGACAACCAGTCCCTCATTCCTCAAACTTATGGGGAGCCATTGCTTGGAGGCAGTGTTCAGGAGAGGGTTTTAGTGGGATGAGCAAGCACCCAAAGCAGTTCCCTGCATTAAACATAGAAGGAAAATAAAGGTTAACTTGTTGGAATTAATCACAGTTATAAAGGCTGAGATAATTAACTCTGTGTTTAATTAGGAGATCATACCTGTGAAAAGAGAGGTTTCATGTGTTAATAGTTTCCTGCAGTGCATAAATGCTGAGACAAAATTAAATAGCATGGTAAAAGTAAATCTTGAATGAAGGGGTAGAAACACACAGTATGTAATGCACATGAACTTGTGGTAGCAGGAATTTATTTTGCCATGGAAAACGACTGAAAAGGCTTGGGATGATGCTGTGCAGGGCTGGAGTGGGACCCAATGATCTTTGAGGATCCCTTCCAACACAGCTTATTGTGTGATTCTGATGAGTCCAACTTGATCAGCAGCAAGAATGGAAGTATGACACAGGGAGTAATTGGTTTTCCATGTAGCCAAAAGGACTTCCCAAGTTCAAAATATGTCCCATACAGATTGAAAAATTGCTACCAATAAGCGACCAGAAGAAAAAGAAGAGAGTCAGAGAATGCAGTATGTATTTACATGTATGAATTAAGGATCTTTCTGGTCTCCACTTGCTATATTTGTGTTGCAAACTTTGTGCTGTGCAACCTCTGCTTGAATGCACCACCCCAACACTTGTACTTTACACTGATTACACTGATACTTCAAAACTCCACATCAGAACTGCTCCAGCTGTGAATGAGTTGTGCAGGAGTGGTGTCAAAAACAAGCCAGGTTTTAGGGCCTGTCTATCCTATTAGAAATGTTTGGTGGGTCTAACATCACCTAGTGAAGCTATGAGATGGATCCAGTGACAGAGGCTAGGGAGAATGCTTTCCAGAGGGAACATGTTTGGGGTAGTGCAAAGCAATAAAATTCCAGAGGCACTATTGATAGTATTATCCCAGGTAGATCTCAAGGGCTTGATCTTGGTTTAGGGTTTGGGGTTTGTTTTACTTCATTCCTACTTTTTTTTTACTACTAGGGGAAAGATACTGCCCTGGACTGGGCTGTTATTTCACAGTCCCCAGGTCAGCATACTGAGACTCTGGAGTTCCTTGAGAAATGCTAGAAGCTGTATTCTTCAGGACATTTGAGAGGATGCTGAAGACAATAATGTTAAATAAAAAAAATCATGATATTTTGCAGGGTATTAACTATGTCACCAGGTAAGTTGCTTCTAGATATACCTTTTGTGTTTCTATGAGAACAGGATCATAAGTGAAAATATTATAGAGCTTTCAAAAAAGGTAGTATTTTTTTCTAGTTCCAGCAGTACTAAAGAAGATTGAAGGAGAAACTAATTGCTGCCAACATTGTTTTTTAACTGAAGTCATACTGTATCAAGTCAGATGCTTATGTCTCTCACTGTTAAAATGTCTTTGTACTCAGAAAAGGTCATAAGTAAATGACTTTGTAGCTTAATCACTGGAAGTACGGGACAATTTCTGAATTTCATTATAAATCTAGTTTAAATGCACTGAAGTCAGCAGAGTTACTTGGGATTTACAGTAGAGTAAATGTATGCAGAATATGGCTCCATGATTTTAAATGCTTTATTTCCACTGTGCAGATATTATACACTTGTTAGCAACTTGCACTGCATAATTGTAAAGAAGAGACTCAGCATACAAACCCATAAAATACTAGCTACAGGACAAAAAAACTAAAGCTTTGACATTGTTTGTTATACACAAATGTTTTCTAGTGTTCCTACAACAGTGTATAAAACTAGTGAATGTTTCATGTAGGGATTACTGTAAATAGTTTTGTATGTAGGACATTTTAGAATAGGATTTAAGAGTACATACCTGTTCTCTTTATAGCTGTGGTTATCTTCTTGATCCATTATGTATTTTTGTGATCTGTAGAGAAAAACATGAATCCTTTGGAGGAGGAGCAGCTCTCCACAGGAGCCTGGTTTAAGTTCCTTTTGAGCTAGTTTAGATCCCTGGGTTTGCTGGCTTGGGGATTTTTGGTAATCAGGTAACAAAGCACTTTTACCACCTCAGATGACACAGAAGAAATTGCAGGGCCCTTTGCTTCAGGATATAAATGTGCCATTGATCATGCTGGGGAAGCAAAGGCAGCAGGAGGAGATGACTTTCAGCACAAGTGGTCTGTTCCTTTCCTGGAGCAGCTGAAAATGAAATTTGATTTGAGGTGTAAAACAAATCCTGCACTTTTGTATAACTGCTTATGAAGAACACAGTAAAAGGTGAGAATTGAACAAAGATTAAAGATCGTAGAATCATAGAAATCACATTTGGCTTCACAAGACTTACATGCAGGTCTGCATCAAAACTTCCACAGGAGTCTCGGAATTGAGATACTAAGTCTGGTTTTTTTCAGCACTAAGAGGAATGATATAAAATACAGAAGAGGGGAAGGCAACCAGAAAGCTACAGGTGCAATAGACATGTAGTCCATGTAAAACAACTTCTCTTCCTTGGGATTCCTGCATGGCTTTCTCTAGATTGGACCTATAGAGTCTTACCACTGCTGAGCAAACTGCAGCTCCTGCCTGTCTGTATTTCCTGTACTGTACACTCATTTGTGTACAAAAAAAAAAAAAAAATGCTCCAAACCTGGCCCTGGAAGTAAAAAATAAAATGACAGGAAGGTTTTGTTCACTGCTCTTGTTTTGAGAGATGCTTTAGGCTGTGCAAAATTCAAAGGGGTGGTTTTTCCTGTTTATTTTCTAATGATGAACTTCACAATGTGCAAATATGGGAGGTGCAAATAGATGAGGTAATTTTTCCTGCAGAAGCACCATGGAACAGGCAGATAAAACAGTACAGGAGTATTTAGGAGTGTTATTTAAAGGTAAAGAGTTGAACAACAAAATTGACTGTTAAATTTCATTGCCAAACACAACAGCTTTTGTGAGTGCTCCATAAAAATAATCATAGAAGTATTTTTGTGAAATCTCTTTTGTTTGTATGTTTTGCTATCTCACTACTATTAAAAAGCATTCTCTTCCTCCTGGGAGAATTTAGTGTGACAACCACTTTTTGAGACAAACCAGTTTGGAAGAGAAGGTGCAGCTGTGCAGTCTAAGGAGGGAAGAACACTGTTCCCAGGCGTTTCCTGGCCCAGGAACAGTGTGACTGCCATCAAATAGCCCACTGCTCCAAGGGCAAAGCTTGTCCCTCTTTTGGCTGGACACCTTTCTATGCCACAGTGGCTCTGCCAGGCAGCAGGAGCAGTGCTGGGGCACTGTTCTCCAGCAGGAGAACGCTTGATGCACTGGCACTGAGGTTTTCCACAAGCAAGATGTCCATTTTGCTTTCAAGTTCAGCAAAAAAGCAAGTGAGGAGGCAGCCTGGCTCAGAACTGACTTTACTCATGTTGTGGCTCTCTGCCTGCTGGCTCAGCCTGCTGCCAGGTCACCCATGCTCCAGTGGGCATCCAGGCAGCACAGGGGGCAACTGTTCCCCTGGAAGATAAGTCTGGGAGGCAGCTGGGGGGAAGCTTTGGAGCCAGGGCATTTGCCAGGAGCCAGACTCCCCAGGACCCTGTGCAGCTCAGGGAACAGGTTATCTGTGAGGACACCCAGGGATCCGCCTATCTCAACTGAGAACAAAGCCACATCCAAACTGATCCTGATTTCTTTTCTTCAGCAAAAAAAAAACCCAACATAAAAAAGTGTTATCCCACTGATGCTAGGCATCAATAAGGGCACTAATAATGCAAATCTAGGAATGGAGGGTTGAACATTTATCCCTCTCTTTTCTAAGATTAGTCTAGTCCTCCTACGCATCCAACACTTTCTATCAGTTACTTGATAAGCCATCATTATGAATTACCAGTGATTTGTTGATTTGGCATGTATGCAGCAATTCCTCTGGTAAATCAAGCCAAGAGAATTCATTTCTGACAGGAAGTTTCTGAATAACTAGAGATGGAGTGCCACTAGACTTGTATTCAGATTATTTCCTTGTGAAATGGGCAGATATATTTTAAAAATATATTTACCATCTAATATATTTATAGTCTTTTTTTTACTAGGCTTAATACTGTATTTTCAATGCTGACATAGCTTACGGAAATCAGTTTGAATTTCGTTAAAGGTCTGAGAGATTTTTTGATAGTGATTCTTTGTTTTGATTGCAAGAACAACAATCTACATAATTATATGAAATTACTGAAAACAAAACAAAGCATAAGAGCATCAGACACTTGGGTCTTGTCTGCATGTTCTGGTGGCAGGGCTGGGTATAGTGTGAAGAACATGACCAGAGCAGCTGGTTTCCGTCAAATGGCATCATGATGGCATAAAGGAAGGTGCACTGGGCCCTGCTGGCTCTATCATTCATGCTCTGCAGCTCAGCTGATGTAATTTTCTCTGATGGTTCTCTCTCCTCTCTGCAGTGTCCTGGGGAGCTGCACAGCATTGCCCATTCATGCTGCACTTGATGGATAGCAAAGTGAACAGGAGTGCACCATCCAAAAAGGCAGCAGTGCTGTCTTCCTGTTAATATTCCCATGTATCCTTCTGGGGAGTTCTAGGGGTAAAAATCATCAAGTCTGCAACTTGTTACCTACCAAGCCTGGAAATTGTTATTTTACAGATGTGGCAATGTTGATGTAAGGCCTTGTGATACTACAGGCTCTGCAAAATAATGCCATCTGTCCGCTGGAAATCAGGCTAAGATTAAAAACACATCTCTCTTTATAGACCAGTGACTATGTGTCAAGGGCAGCATCTTTTGTTCACTGACCTGTAACGTGATTTGTAAATGCATTAGTCTCAGTTTATGTTCATGTGTGTGTCCTTTGAGGGTTTTTCTAATATACTAGCACCCATGTAAATACACTTTGTGAAGTAAGCACCTTGATTAGATTTTGGTTTGTGTTAATATTTTATTTCTCTTAAATTACTTCTTTCAAATAATCACATTTTCTTGCCTGTCCAATATAAAAACTTGCCTCACACGCTGTTGCTCTGGTGCCAAATTACTTCAGCTTTAACTCTCCCACAGAAACATTTGTGTACAGAATTGGTTTTGTGCATGTTTTAAAACTGCATCACGCAGTAAACTCACTGTTCAGTGAGTTCTAGAACTTATTTAGCAAAAAAAAGTGTGAAAAAATGTAAATATTAAACAATTATATGTCATTTAGGAGCCAAAGCTATACGTCCTCATGATTCACAGAAAAATTTTGTCTAACAAAAAGCCCATATGTAATGGTATACTGTAATAATGACATGAAGGAAAGACAGAAACTTTTATTCTTTCTTAACATAAATTAAAATAACAATTTCTGGAAGTCAAATCCTTGATTGCTTCTGCTTAAGTTTAGTCTTCTTTAGGAACAGCAAAAAAATTTCACTAAATTCCTCCCCCTCCTTCCCTGAGTTCTCGAAACTCTGAAGGAAGCAGGTTTTAGATAAGCTGTTAGATCATTTTTCCGCAGCCAAATAATTATCTTTTGTTTAGAATCTGTAAACAAATTAAATCGGGTTCTTTTTTAATCTATGTTGCCAGCATGAAATTAAATACAGCTGCTGTAAGTAACGTTTATAATGGATGGTACTGCAAAAAGAGCAATTTTGATTGTCACCTTGACTGGCTGGCTGTATTCCCTATTTTTCTATATGAATCAAATGAGAAAATACAAGCATAAATGCTCAACAGATCTTTTAGACAGCAACTTTCAGTCTAATTGCATGAAGAATTATATGCAAAAGATCATTACACAACACATCAGTCAGGAGAGTGTCATCCTCATGGCATTGCTAAGGGCAGGGAGATTACAACGCCCATCTTGTGCCTTGTCTAAGCTCTTTATTTTTATTTGGCTCTGGCTTGAAAGACATACAAATTCTAGATTAGAGATCCAGTGTATTACATGCTTTTGTGAGTAACCCAGGTCAGTTTTAAATTGCATGGGTTCTGTGGCTTGTTCTGTGCATCCTCAGATGATCACCTACAAAGCCACTGTAAGGAATAAAGCCGCGGAGCCCTGCGCACGCACCAGATCCAGAGCGAGTCTGTGGCAGGCAGAGCCTGGAGCTGGCTCCAGTCCCCTCGTGGTGCCAGTCTGTGCACACAGTGGCCAGGCACTCACACAGCATTTGGGGTGTGACCCAGGCTGTGAATTCCTTTTGAAAAGGTTGCATGGTGGTAATTGTCTTCAGCTGGGAAAGGGTTTGCTGTCTCAGCAGAGGACACTGATCCAGGTAGACTGAAAAGCATACTCAGGTGAAGTTGGTAAGTGATGTAAACCTGGTGAAAGGGTAAGTGAATGCAAAGCCTTAGAGCCCTACCTGTACAAAGAGCTTGTGTTGTCTCCTGGGAATCCAGTCAGACACAGACCATGGACACTGTTCCCAAGGGAGGTTATAAAAAAATGAGGTACTTCTGGTTCAGATGACACTATGCTTTCCAGCCTGTTGACTATGTCTTCTTGCTGCAGGCTATAAAGCTGCATCTAAATACAAATTAGTCAGAGCAATTAGATTTTTCCATACAATCTGAAAACAAGCATCCCAATTTACTTTTGTTATGTGGAAAGCTGCACGACTCCCAAATAAACCCCAGCTGGGATGCTGGAACTCTGCTGTCAGGAAGGTTTTCATTGGTGTGCACTGAAAATCTGGATCCTGTCGTGCTCAGTACCCATACTCTGTTTTATAGCAGGATTTTTCTTTCTTCAGGCAGAGCTGGGAACACTGACATTCACCCAGCGTGTTTCCTCTGTGCTGAATTCCTCTACGTTGAATGACTAACAAGAGAGCAAGAACACTCTGAAGATATCTTTTCATTGCTAATGCTCAGATTTTCCATTCATTGCCAAGACACAGCATCCATTTCCAGCAGTAAATGTCATGCACACAATAGCTCTGCTGTCGGTGTGAAAACCTAGCTTAACTAAAGGAGGAGGCAGAAAAGATCAGAGCATATCCTCTGTGTGCAAAACTGTACAGTCCAAAGTACGTTTCA
Organism: Urocynchramus pylzowi; assembly: GCA_013397555.1. Classification (NCBI taxonomy): domain Eukaryota; kingdom Metazoa; phylum Chordata; class Aves; order Passeriformes; family Fringillidae; genus Urocynchramus; species Urocynchramus pylzowi. The sequence goes on from VZRH01003214.1 coordinate 1,648,129, forward strand.
AACTCCCAGTTTGAAATAGATGGATTAGACAGGGTTGTGTCCTAAGGCTTCATTATCTACCTGCATCAAATAGAACCTTTTTTTTTTTTCCAATTTGAATAATCTTTACATGTTGAGGCGCTAAAATTGATTATGGTCCTTACTTGGCCAAAAGAAGGGAGCATTTGTAGAAAGGTTTTCAGACTACAGACCTGACTGCATGGTCTCCACCTGGATGAACAGTGTTTGTGGGAATGTTAAGAGATACTGGAGGTGCTTGTTCTTAGCTTGGAGAAGATAGCATCCCAGAGGCTGTGTTTAAGCAAGTAGGAGATACGAGGGATGGCAACAGAAGATGGTATAGGACAAAGGAAAGCAGAGCCAGCAAAGTCTCAGTGAAAAACAAATGCTGGGGAACACGTCTGAGGTCAGTCACTGAACCAGAAGCGACATCCAAATCAAAATCTGATCAATCCTTGTAGATTGATCTTCAATGCATAGCCTGTAAATTGATTCCAAAGTGGTATCATTCCTCAGTGCAGAAGTGTTCCATGTGTATGAGACTATTTCCCCAGCTTTATATAGTCAGAGACAGATAAAATCTGATTTGAAAATAATATAGCGTGCAGTGAATAAATTATATGCTCTGGCATTTGGTGGTGTTTGTGAGATATAATTCTATTTCTAGTGCAGTGTAGGCTTAAATAGCCAAATGGTGTTTATAGGAGATGGGCTGCTGCATTCCTTTTCAGTTTGCTAATATGCACTCGTCTGCTGAAGCAAACCAGCCCTGCACCGAATAAACACATGGGACTCTCTTCATCTGTGGGATGATGTGAATAAACCATCTTGTCTTCACTGGAGATCTATGCATCATATCTTAAATTGTGAAAAAAATCAAACAATTGAAACTGACTGTGCTATTTGGATGCACTTTCAGTCTGTATGCCTTAAGTTACTGAGTTGAAACTTGAACTAAAAATAATCTGTGGCTGGAAAATCTTTGTGATGGACACTGTAGAATTCCAGCAAGATGGTTGAGAAGTGCAGTTTGTTTTTGTAAAGGCTTTAGGATCTTTGTTTTAAGTGTGTTTAAACCATAAATGCTATTAAGTGCTTGTTTTACTGCTGTTCAGCACTTTCAGGGTTGCATTAGGAAACGGGGACATGTCATTTTGACTTGATTATCATGGAAAACTTTATTTTGTACAGTCCTCCAGGCAGAGCACTGAAACATGAGTTCTGTGCTGGTGAATATACTACAGAAGTGGGGCTACCATGCTGTGTAGTGCCACCACTAAGCATTAAAGAGGTAGGGAAAATATAATCTTTTATAACTGAGCTGACGACACTCAGTCACTGGAAAAAACATACAGCTACGACAATGGAGCAAATGTTTATGATTATTCTCTTCAACATAATTTTCACTGCTACAAAGTGATTCTAAACACAAAGCACTTTGGGAGATTGTGATAAAGATTTGCTCTCTGTTTTAGAGTGGTTCTTTCTCTACAGTGACCCGAACAATTCCCCAAAACCAATGTCTGAACTTGTGTAGCTGCAGTTATTGCAATTTTAGAAGGCATCAGGCTTTATTCAGAATCCTGATTTCAGTCTCCAAAAATTCAAATTCTGTCTGGATAAGGAAGTTGCTGAGCCAAAGCCCTTGATCCTTTCTTCTCGGATCTTGCTAGGGTAGTAGCTCAGTGTAAAGCTTCACCCAGTTCTGCTCAAGCATCTCCCCTCTGCCTTTTACTGAGAATCATTTTAGCTGAGATTGTTGGTGTGATCAGCTAATTAAGCTAGACAGAGGCAGGCAGAAAGCCAAGGCATGATTTTTCACTTGCAGCATCTAGGTCTTGAGAAGGAAATTGTTAACATGTGGTTGCTATCTTGCCACTTGGAAATGAATAGTTGTGCTTGAACACTGTTTCACTATGGAGGGGGACTCTGTAAATGGAATTGCAAGCCTTCCTAACGGGAACAAGGACAGACCACAAACAAGGTAACCAAAGGAACTGCTTGACTGTTATATTAATGCCCAGAAGGGAATATGTCTATTAGGTTTTTTCCATGACTTTCTATTTTATCTTTCTCTCATTTAACAATGATCCATATTCAGGTAAGAGTAAGGACAATGCAAGTTGAAGGAAGGAAATAACTGTCTTTAAGCAATGTCCTTTTGCTTTTGGACGATCTGGGATTGTTCTTCATCTTTCTCAGAAATCCCTGTGTATAGACAGTGAGCAGGGTTGGCTGCTTGGTTTGAATTTCTCTTTGTTTACAGTGACAAAAAAGACCTCGGCTTGTAAGCAAAGCACTGAGCAAGGATGTGTCCTGAAGGACAGGAACAGCTGGGCCTTCTGGAAGCTCTGCTGGGTTGTGTGGTCTCCAGGCCAATTTTGCTTACAGTATGTGAATTATCTGCATATCCAATTTTATAAATTATTCCAAAGAGGAATTAGTATAATGTTACTTTCCAACTTCCCTCCTACCCTCTCCAAGATGAAGCAAATCTGCAGGTTTTCAGAGCTTTCTTCTCACCCTTTTTCTGTTTCTCCTTTTCTCCTTTTTCTTTTTACTGACTGCCCAGACATCATGAAATCAAGCAAGAAAGACTTACCAAGCTACTTATTTTTTCTGCCTAAAACTTTTACATCAAAGAAAGTTGGAATAGTTTCTGAACTGGAGAGTTTTTGAAGAGAACATGAAAACTCCAAAACCTGATACTGTCACATTCCTACTACTTCATGATACATATAAATGTTTATGTGTAGCATCCAGAACATTACATTTGACTGTTGCTATTTAGTGAGAACTGACAGCATACTTCATGCTGTTCAAGAGACATATGAAAATTCAGACCTCCTACCAGGAGCCTGTTCCTTATTTCTGAAAAACTAACTATGCCTTAATTTTAGTCTGGGAGTTAATGTTATTTCAGAATTGTCTTCTTCATTTCCATCATTCCTATTCTGCAGATGTGGAAAATCACCTTCTTTACTATATCTCCCACGACTCTCTTCATTACCATCTGCTAAGGATCTAAAATCTGTTATAAGCTTGCTGCTAATTTCAACCCCCCTTTTTTCTCTTCTGGGAAGTAAAACAAAACCAAAACCAAATACCAAATCTGCCCCCCACCACCCCCCACAAAACCGAAAAAAACAACCCCAAAAAACAACCCAAACAAAAAACCAGTCCATCTGTATAGCTGCTGAACGACTTACCAGCAGTAAGAAAGAACAACTTTCAGAGACCCAAGCCAATACTTCTGCTTAGGTCAGCCAAGAGGAATTGTCTTTTCTTGGGTACATCCTATACCCATCTCTTCTTTCCAAGGGAAAACAGTTTTCACTAGGCAAGCTGATACTCTGCCAGTCAGAAAAACCTGTGCTGTTTGAAAAACTAAATCTGTCTTTAATAAAAATCTGCTGTCTAATATAACCATTCTTTCTCTCTTAGCCATCTGGGTAGTATTAAAGGGTTCAGACAATAGTATTTAATTGTATTAAGAAAACAGTAATTTTTTTAAAAAGTGCATTATTTTTTTATTTTATCTGTTCTTTGATACTTTTTCTAACAGCCATGCACAGCGTAGAGGTAACTGAACTGCTTGGATTCTCTCTGTTTATTTTTAAAGGAATTGAAACTGGTTCATAATAGTGACAGCGCTGTTACAACAAAATCAATTTTAATCAAAACGTCAGTTCACTGAGCTATGAATAAACAGATCTATGGGTAGCATGCACATTTAGCATTGTCTAATAGGAAAACATTAAAACTCTCCAGGGCTGGAGAGCCCTGGACTTAAATGCTAACTCCATAGTGGGCTGCTGTGTGCTCAGTTTTCATCATCATTGAAATGGCCACAGCAGGACACACTCCCACGAGTTTGGAGTGATGTCTGAAACTGTAAGGCAGAATAAGAGTGAAAGATTTTGAGGAGAGGCTCTATACCATGAAGGCCTGAAGGAACAGATATTTTACACCATCTCTTTGAAAGCCTCAACACACACCCACACACGGATTGTCATGGATAACTCCGATGATGCACTTGCCAGCTATTCTGCAGATACAAGCAAGACAGTAAATGAGTTGCCTACTCGTTTGCAGTGGTTGAGCAGAGCTAAAGCTGTTGGCAGTGCCTGCATCAAAGCTGAAATATGATGAAAGGATTTGTGTCATGTGTCCTGAACAGGGGCAGGCCTGCATCACGCTCATTTGCAAACGCTATTTCCTGACACTGTGACATGCTCGCAGGGGCAGGTCTCCCTCTTTGCTGTGCCGAGCACTAGTCCAGCCAAGTCTGCCACTCTTCTGTTTAATCTGTAACAGTGTGACCAACTGTCAAATCTCAGGAGATTCTATGCAGCTAGCTTTGTATTTAAAAATAGAGCTGATAAGAGTGTGGGTGAGGGAAGAGCACATTCAGAAATCTGGCTTTTTGTTCTTCGTGAGAACTCTCTCTCTCTCTCTCTCTGACAGATTTTGCAAAGAGCTTACCATATGGGGGATGAAGGCTTGAGAAAACCTTACCCTGAATTCCTTCAATACTGTTCTCTGCTGGGTAGGTAAACTATATGATTTAAGCTGCACAACTAATTGGATAATTCGTTCTATGGTCCTAATGTGTTTATTCATCCTTCATATAATCATTGGAGTCATTACCAAGGTCCAGTCAGTCAAATTGATAGGACAAAGGGTGATGGCTTTAAATGGACAGAGGGCAGGTTTAGATTAGATATTAGGAAATGGTGGATGCCCCATCCCTGGCAGTGTTTGAGGCCAGGCTGGACAGGGCTTTGAGCAACCCAGTCTAGTACAAAGTGGCAGGAGGGTTGGAACTAGGTGATCTTTAAGGTCCCTTCCAACCCAAACCATTCTGTGATTCTATGGTTCTATGAAATTACTTTTCAAACCTCTGCAAGTAGGTTTGCAAACCCTGCATAGCTTCCCCACAGAGCAGTGCCACAAGGACCTTGAGCCCTTGTCCTCTTCAACACGGAACTAGTAACTCTTCTGTCTGCCCTTTTTCTCTGGTAAATCCAACCACAGAACTTGTAAGCCCATATTGTGCTGCTCTGTATGGAATCACCACCAGGCAGGGAGGACCTGCAGTATGCAGCCTGAGGTCTGTGCTGTGGAAAAGATTGATGGGGCTGAGTTTCAGGGGCTGTAAAACCCTATATCACAGTTACTACTTGGGACAGCAAAAAGAATTTCTGTGAGAAATCCTTGAAGCTGGAGATATGGTTGATCAGGACTCCACAAAAACCATCCATTTCAGTGACTGTTCACTTGTATTTTAAATAAATGAGTCTTTAGCAAAGAGTCTTTTACCATATAGTCCAGTTTGAGTACCTATATATACTTCATGTAGAATTATATTTGAAAGCCATATGAAAAATTATGCTAAAAAAACACAGGGGAAAAAAGGGACTCATTAGATAAGGAAACACAATTCACACCCTCTCAAATTAGATAGCTGGATCTGCTTATCCAATTTGGCTCACTTGCCAGCTCCTTGGAAGTTACTGTATTTACTAACTTATCTGTTCTTTTTAAAGAAGGAACTAATCTTGCAAAATTTTCTTTCTTCTCTGTTCATACAAATTTTAACTCCTAACAGATTCTGTTTCATGATGGTGAGCTCCAAGAGGGTTTAAGTATATTTTTTTTTCTTTGTATTTTTTTACATGCATGGAGCATGTACCTGATGGAAACAAAACGTTGATAATTCATCAATATTTTAGAACTTCTTTGTGCTTCAGAACTGGTGCGTGTATTTTTCAAGGTGAAGTTTTATTCTGAACATTCAATGTGCCTCATAATGGCATTTTTTCTGGTGATTTTTTAATGCTTTTGTAGAGGCAGTTTCAGCAATTAAAGCACGACACAGCAAATACTAAATATAGATTCGAGTGGAATGGTTGGTAGTTTTTGTTTTACACAGCTCAGTTTCCTTATCTCTGTGCAAAGGAGACTGGTTTACTTAAATTGGAATGTATAAGCTCAAAGATATATAGCACTGAGTACATATGGTTATGTTGTTGAGCCTTTAGAGTTTGTAACCTACTTCTAGGGCTTTAGATATTTCAGTTTACTCTAGAGGTCTGTTAGAGTCAGCTTAAAGAGGTTGTGTTCCTGCCTACCAGTAACATCTGAAAGCAGTAATATAAAAATGCAGCAAATGTGTTTTGGAAATACCCATTCAATTTATCATTTTTAAAATTAGATCCTGATTTCTACCTTAATATGATGCAACATGCATAGGGTTTTTTGTGTTTTTAATCCAAATTTTGAGAGTTTATCCTTGCTGCAACTATCTTGGTGAAAGACGAGGAGTATTTTCATGTATTTCAAGATACTTTGTTATAGCTGTCTTCTTATTTCTATCTTAATTTTCCTGTTCTATCTGTTAACTGCAGTGGCTGTGCTAAGTAAAGATCTTGTCATGGTGACTGCTGGGGCTGTGTTCCAGCAGGGCCAACACCATGAAAGGCTCAGTTAACATATTGTCAGTAGTGTCATTGGGCAAAGACTCCCATGAATGAACTGACTTGCTGGAGCATTCGCTGGGGTAGTGTGCAGATGGGAGTCGTGTGTATGACTGCCTCTTGCACTTCCTTAGTGCATTTTTGTTGCTCTCCATTTCGGCTTCCTGACTGCTTGCCATCTCCTGTGTCAGTATATTTTTTTTGTAATTTTCGCAATGGAAGCTTGTGTACAACGTTGTTTTGGAAGGATGGAGCCAGATCCAGATTTTCAGTTAAGCTATTCATATTTTCCTATTAATGCATTTTGTTTGGGTCTTTCAAGCTTCTTACCTTGTGAACAGATGGCAATTACTTTTCCTTCAGAAGCCCTGGAGACATTCTCATGTTCTGGGTTGACCTTCTGATGCTTGGCTCAGAAGATAGTAAGACCAAGAACTAAATGGTTGAAGTATAGAGCATATTTGTATCATACTGTCCTGCACTAACCAGAAAATTGCAACTATGATTCTTCAGTTTCATTTTTATTGATTTAACCAGATACTCTTATTTACAATATTAGAAATGGTACAGCAATGCACTACATGATGCACAGTTCTTAAACCATGGGATTCCTAAATGTGTGGGACTGTCCCAAACAATTCAAGTAGCAATACTTAAACTTCTATGCTTCTTTTACTCATATTTATTGAAAGTTACATGCTCATTTAGGAGCGTGATTTCTTGTTGTTTTCTAAGTGACCAAAGGTCAGGTTACATGTTTATGCCTCCCAGATCAATTTGGTCACTCAAGTAATGTGTTAAAAGTAGAATGATCTTGCAGCCAAGCCAGAGCCGCAAAGTTACTTTTAATAAGCACTCTTGTCTGTGTTAATTTTAAGTCAAAAGCAAAACAGTCTAAGGATACAGTAGTAGATTCATACACATGTCATATACTAATCCTGAGGTGCCATAAAACAAATCTGATAGGCACTGTGGGCCAGTACAAACCAGTACAGCACAATTTGTGCATTTCAGTAGTTTTCTACCTTCTTGGGTAAAAAGGGTGTATCTAAAAATATGTTTTCTATATGTTTATTAGTTTAGTGTGGGGAAGATAGAAGGCACAAGACATAACCAAATTATGCTTTGCAGAGCCAGGCATATCAAAACCAGAGTGTTTTCTAAGGCTGCCTGTCCTGCACATCAGGCAGTTACCAGCAGTGCCACGGCTGATGGCTGCTGGTCCTTGAGCGTTGTACAGGAAACAGGCTGGTTCTGAGACATCTGTGACATCTTCTGAGACATCTGAGACATCTGGTTGGGTGATGGGTGGTTTTAGGAGTGCCCAGTAAACTGGATTTTATTCCACCAGCATAGAATACCTCGTCATTTTAATTGTGGAATTCTCACTGCTGAGGAAAAAAAAAAAAAAAGTATTATAATTGTGTTACATTATTGTAGCACATAGTATGTAATTAATTATTCCAGAATCAATGTCAGTGATTTTGTAGAATAAAAGTCAATGAAGAAAAAACAGGGTAGGGAACCTCATTAAGTTATAGTATTTATAGTTACAGCATGAAATAAATTTTTCCATCCGACTTTTACGTATGGGCATATGACAGTACCGAGCTGACTAAACTAAGCACTGGCATAACTCCATTGACTTTACTGAAATTTCATCCCTTTGCAGCAATATTGGGTTTGGCTCAAACACAAGAGACCAGATAATTTTCTGACTGGTAATGCTCATAGCTTGTATTTCTGACTTGGAATAAACAAACAACATATTTCAGGCTATAAGCAGATAATGACGGCCACTTGGAAGAAATTTCCATTTTCAAGTATTCATACAACATTGCATCGCTGGCTGGTTGTGCTCTAGAGTGTTTGGCCTTCCTGTAACAGTTACTTATAATTTAAAATTCTGATTTACTGCAAAGTTATATAATTCATTGGGGATGTTTGTTGCAAAAGGAAAACAGGACTTCTTTGAACACTAAGGTGGAAAAAGAATCTGAACTACATGGTCTGATCCTTTTTTTCAGTGACTACATACAAGGGGTTGCTTTTTGATTAACCTTTAAAGCAGGTAGGTTTAAACAGGTCAGGCTAAATGCTGTTTTTGTGCTTCTAAAACTGCAGTTACTTCATATTTGAGGTGGAGTTTAACATACACAAAGAAGCTTAAGAAACTCTGCAAGTTATTGTGTAGTGATATCATCCAGTTTGGATGCATCTTCCTTCTGAACTCATTTGTCTGTGTGTAACATGGAGTAAAACAACTCTGCCTTGAAGAAAAATGCCAGCTATAAAAATTTGAGCATTGTCAGTGTTTGATCAGTGGGATCAAAACCCTGAACTGCAGCACTTCCCGGGCTTTAGCACAAGTTTTAGCACAGAGAAACAAATACAAAAAGTATTGGTGCTCCTAAAATCAGACAGTGTGTTCACAGAAACTGAGGGTGACTCAAGGGGGCTCAAGAACAAGAGAACTGGAGATTCTGTAAAAAGTCATGTAGTAGAGTAAAAGAAACAATTAAATTTTTTTTTTTTTGTGAAAGCATAAGGTCTTGCAAGAAAGCTGGATATGTTAGTGAGTCCAGGGGAAGAAGCCCCCTGGCTGCTCTGGTACAGGCACTTAAACTTTATAGGAACCAAACTTGGAAGCCTGAGAAATGACCTGCCTCCAGCCTGTTGGTTTTTACATATCCTTTCCATCTGCTCCCAAACCGGTTATATTTCCTCTTCTTTTCTACTGCCTTTGGGAAGAAGGAAGGATGGAAAAAAGGGAGGATAGAATAGCAGAACTCAAAAAATTTCCCCTTGAGAAAAATATACTTGGGAAGATCCTGTTTATCTCCATAAGTTACTAGTTAGATGCCACTGGATGCCACTCCTCACTCCTGCATTTATTCTTCCTGCACTATCTGAGTTGATAACAGAAAGTCGATTTAATTCTCTGTGATTTATTTTAAATTAATATGATACACACACACACACACACAAAAGTGAAAAATTCCTGACACCAAAGGGTCTTTTAGCAATGATGTAAATAATGTCTCTGGTGAAAATCTGACTCTGAAAGCTGGAACATTAAGAAGAATCTGGAATTCCAGGATGTTGGTAATAAACCATAGATATGTTTATAGGTATGGTAAAAGTGAGCTGTTTGGTTTGACTCTCTCCCATGGTATAAGCTGTTAGTAAAAGTGCAGTGCAAAGCAGATTCAAACTGGTATCAACTTGTGCTCCTCTGTGAGATGTGCACTCTCATTTGCTTGTAGAAAAGGCAAAAATAAGAACATTGTATACACAGTGTTATTTCACGATGCCTACTTTGCAGATACTAGATGACACAATTTATTGCTAATGCAGTGCAGTGCACTCTGTGTACTTTGAACAAAACATTTCAGTCTTTTATGGGCCAGCATGCCCCTACCAGCAGGTGTGCATTTCCTTAGGTAAGCTAATCTGTTCCTAATTATAGTGATTCCCAATCCAGTTTAACATCTTGCTTTGTAACATACATAGTTATTTTTTTGGAAAACAGGATGAATTGTTCTAAGGCTTCTTAAAGGCTGCTAAGACTTTGCTAGGACACAGTGTTCAACTGTAAAAGTTGTGGGTGGAGGGAAAGAATTGCTGTACTTAGTGAAGCAACTCAACAACTGAAAATTTGTGATTTTAATTTCAAAGCAATTTACAATGTAGATATGCTTGCAGAAATACCGCTGTTGTTTTTTGATAGAATGCACACATGCCTAATGTCTTTATTAGATAGGGGAAATGGTCTGCATTCTCTTAGAACAATGTTTAGGTATTTGCATTTGGGTTTTTTTAATACTTTAATTTTATTAAATGTGAAAGAAAGTGTGTAGAAGAAACATTGAACTTATTTTTTGTTTTAATCAAAGGAAAATGCTGCTTTTGCTGGTTATGCTTCAGCTAAATTCTATTTCAAGCATTATGTTTTCACTTGGGGGAAAAAAAGGGATGTGATTTCTGAACCTGGATCCACAGACCACTAGATACAACATGCTCCAGCTGACCATAGTGAGACAGCATCTGCCTAGCACCAGTGCTTAAGCTGTTAACTTTCTATTGTTTTCCTCTGTTCATTCTGCCAAGAAGGTGGAGTTTGTGTCAGAAAAAAAAGAGGTGGGGAGAAGGCTTTTCAGACACTAAGAAATTGAGTCCATTCACTGTCTGGGGCATCATATTTCACAATAATTACCTGGGGATGCAGGCTGTTTCCACTTACAGCTTTATTTACGTGTAAAGTTACACGAGTTTCCCCTCATACTGTGCTGCTGCTTTCCATGAGTATCAGGACCTTGATGCCCCTCTTGACTGAGGCAGCACTGAAACACAGATTGTCACACTCCTAATTCTTATCAACCCAAGAGATGTAAGAGGTGACAAGCTGAGCCGTTGAACTGGATGATCTCAGAGGTCTTTTCCAACCTTAATGACTCCATGTTTCTACTCTCATGCAAGTCCCCTTAGTGTAGGGACGTTAGGTACGTTCCTTTGGGACAGAGGGACAGGGGCACAGGAAGTGGACCAGAGCCACTACATCCCACCCCCTCTGCATGGTTGGGCCTCGCAGGTAGGACAACAGACACTTGTTAAGAAGAGGGAGTTGGTGTGTCATCAGGGCCCACTGCATTGCCAAGTTGAGAGAGGATTGCTTCAGCAGCATTAAATGGCACCAGATTTTATTTCTTTTTTTTTTTTTTTTTCCCCAGAGGTCCAGACCAGTCATCATAATTTTTCAAGATATTTTTGAAAATCTAAAACAAATACTGCTCTGGGTCTAGTACAACAGAAGCAGAGTGCAGCTGTAAAACATTGGTGGATAAAGAATAAAGCATTAACAAGCTAAAATTTATTTATAGAGTAAAACTACTGACTTCAGTTTGGCCTGGTTTCCAGACAGATACACTGTGGTCATTTGTAGTGAAAAAGCTTTACTAATTACACTCAGTTTCTATAAAAATAACTTAAAATCCAATAATAACAATTAAAGTGTCTCAGGTTTTGCTATCTGACTGCTTATTTAGTAATCACACTTGTTTTTTTCTTTCTATTCTGAGCAGTAGCACTGTCAAAGCACAGATGTCCCAGTGGGGACACCTTGGAAGACACAGTCCTGTGGTTGGAGGGGATTCAGCCAGGCTATCTGGCTGTGTTCTGCCACCCTCATCCTGGCCTTTTTATCTTTTTTTTTTCATCTGTGGTATTGTTCATGGCTAGACAGGAGATACAGAAGAAACTGTAAAACCTCCATGAATGGCAATACAAATTACATAAAACCACTGCAGTGACAGTTATTAGAAGACAGAAGAAAAGTTACCACACCTTTTCCAGGCATGTAGCTTTCTTGCAGTCATGATATGCCTCTGGATTCTTGCAGCTGCATTTCAGGACAGCACCACAAACTCCAGAGCTTAGCAGTCATGAGGCAATTTTTCTTCTCGCCTGCAGATAGATACCTTCCCCATCTTGAAATTCAGTTTCCATACAGCTCACTGTATCCTCCTGTTAATATGCTAGGTACTCAAGTTAATCCAACAAAATAATATGCTACAAACATTACACACAGTCAAGTCCTTTTCAAAGAGGTCTTGAACTAAGCTGTTTATGTGTTTCTTTGTCTTCAAAGTTTTGCAGTATACTTTAGCTTTTATTATTTCTTCTAATATTCATGTTTACCTACCATGCATCTTTCTTGCAAATATTCTTCAATATTGACATTGGCTTCAGGGTTGAAGGCTGGACACTTGCACTTAGGCGGTGTCAATGAAAATTTAGTTCCTGCTTTGGTGTTCTGCTGTAAACCAGTATTTGTGGCTTCTTGAAAATGCTTCTGACCTTTTACCATTCAAGGACTTCTAGCAACAGTCTGAAGGTTTTGACAGGATCTCCTGCAGTTTTACTATTTGGGTTTTTTACTCAGTATTTGGTAACATTTAAAGTCTGTGTTTCTACAACTCTACCTACAGAACACCCTCTGACACTCTGAAGTTAAAACAAGCTGGTGAGGAATGCACATCGTGTCAGGTCTTTGGTGAGTGTGCAAGGGCTTTATACAGATAAGACAGAGGATGAAATAACAACATGCAGCATTTCTACATGCTCATGCCACTACTTCTGAGGCCTGTTTTACTGAGTACATTATGAATACCAAGCTAGGCATAAATAAAACATGTCTTGTGCTGAAACAAAACATATAACTTTCCGAAGAGATAAAAGCTGTTCTGTGATCATCAGCTACTAATTAAAAATGCATTGGGTCAGCAGGAAATGTTTGAATACAGTTTTATTTATTGATTGTGAATGTCTCCACACAAACACCGAACTGATCCTGTTTCACCTCACCTCCCTAAACTCTCATGTCCATCATAATCTACAATGCTGTCTGAAGCATCGCTTTTCTTCTTTTGGTGGATGTGCATTTTGTAATCTTGCTATGGCTATGCTGAAGTTAGAAGCTTTCTCCTTCTCTTTGTTTTTGTCTGATAACGTGGATTGCTGATCGAGTCAGGGTCTTGTTCAGAAAGTAGCTTGCATGGGGACCACTGGGCTGCAGTTGCAAGAAACAGTAACAGAAAGGCTGCTATTGCAGAATTATCTTTTGAAGTATTTGGAGCAGACTCAAAGCAGCGTGGAGAGGGGATGCGCCTCTTACTGGGTTTTAGTTATTGCTGACAGGAGCATTTTGTTCCCAGTCCTGTGGCTTAAATTTTTTTGATGTTACTGTGGATCTTTTGGTGGAACTGATATTTCAAACGGATGTCACGATTCTTCTTCATTTCGACATCGTTTTCTTACTAAAACAAACATAAATAGGGGAAAATAGTGATTTTATTATGAAATCTACTTAATAAGGTCTGTGCATACCGGCCTTGGGTAGGTATTTCCTATGCCGCAACTCTGTTTTTTTTCATTTCACTTTCCTTTCCCGATTACCTTTACACCACGCTAAGCGCTGTCAGTTCAGTGTTTTCCCGAAGACGGGCACACGCCGCTGCCCGCCAGCCCCTTCCCCGAGCCCGGGGTGAGCGGGCGGCGCACCCATCTCCAAAGGCGAGCCCAAGAACACCTCCGCGGCCCGGCGGGGCCTGGCGGGCCGGGTTGTGCTGGGCCGGGGCGGCCGGGGGGACTCGCCCCCGCCG
>VZRH01003214.1:1662212-1681533 GCA_013397555.1 Urocynchramus pylzowi
GGGCCGGCCCGGTGCCGCTGGCGCCGAATCGGCCCCAGCCGGGGGCTCAGCGTTTCCTTTGCTGGACCTTGAAGCGGATGACAAAAGCTGAGCTTAACCTACATAATCCGTTTCCATGTTTTGAGCTTTCTCTTGCATCCCCGATTTATGTTAGTACACCCTTAAGCAGAGTCTGGAAGCGTGCTGCTCTTGGTGCTTTTTCGTTGTAAATTTAGACCGGAACAAATGGGTCGAGTCCTGTTTTTTTTTTGTTTTGGTTTTTTTTTCTTTCCCTTTTTTTTCTCCACCACTTTTCTGTCTCTGGATTAATTAGAGCCTAGCTCCTCCAGGCTGGCAGGGATGCGTTGAAATGTTAATGCTTGGAGTTAGGTTGTTCCAGGGGAAACGCCTCTGTGCAAGCGATGTGCTGACTTCCCCCGTCACGGCTGTCAAACTGGCAGAGCAAAACCGGTGAATTGGCTGCAGAGCCGTGTGAGCTTTGCTTTTGGGCAGGTAAGGCAAGGTACCGGCTCTTTAGGATGCCTTTTTTAGGATTTGAAAATACTACCGACTGTATCACCTGTCTTACTCTGGCAGGGCTTCTGCAAATATTTTGTCATGTTTTGATTTATTGAAGCAATTGATCACAAGTGGAGGTCTGTGGTTTGGCTCTGCCATTGCAAGTGCAAAGTGGTGCTTTTGGAGTAATTTCTCTCCTCTAGAAATTTGGATTCATGTTTTAATTTTGGGTTCACAAAAGATGACTGTATAACGTGTATACAGTTAGCTGACATATTTAAATGGCGAGATTGTTTTGCTTGCGACTGACGAGGTTTTTCTTGCAAATACAAGAGCTGCTAAGACATTCTCAGCAGCTGCCTGAATCTCTAGAAGTAGGCTAATGTTCATCCCTATAAGGTGAAAGAAGGCATTGTTCTTTTTTTTCTGTACTGTGATTAAATTATGAATTTCTATGTATAATACGCTTGCCTTGTTGAAGCCTTTTTAAAAATTATTTAGTGCTTCCTGCAGAAGAATGGAGTTACATTATCTTTGTACTACAGCTTGCAAAGACAGTGGGTATTCTGAACAATAGGTGTGTAGATTTCAGTTAATTTCATGGAAACCCTAAACTGGAATTTAGGGTGTTTCAGTTCTTGATTATTTGTCTTTGGGACAGGAATATTAAAAGGTCATATCATCAACATATTCTCTGACACTAACTTCAGACTATTACAAAGGTTGTTGGTGTTCATTTTTCGCTTGTTTCAGAAAAGTTTAGATTGTGACATTTGATACATTGTTTTCCCTTTTGTTTGGGGTCACATAGAGTGTTTTAGTATTGCGTTGTATTTATCAGTAATTCCAGTGGATTACTGGGTTAATGTTTTGCTTTGCTTGTTTGTCAGCTTGTTTGTCAGAATTGCGTGTAAGACTCGAGAACAAATTTTGTATATTGCTTTTAGTTCCTCCCCCATCCCTTCTTTTCTTTTGAACTTGTATTAACCCTGAGTGTTTAGATGTATGTGTCTCTGTAAGCAGTAGAAGTGTAAGGTAGCAAAACTGTTAGAAAAAAGATCTAATTTGCGATAAGATAAACTAACAGAAAGTGGTGGTTAATTAGAAGGCAAGTAGGTAGAGGTTTAACCTTGAGAGATGATGTGTGTATTATAATTTCCAACTGAGGAGTGCCCTCCTTCATCTGTCCTACTGGGAAACAGTTGAGAAGCTGTTTTGTGTGGTTTGTAATCTGTCTGAAGATGTGGAAGTTAATTAGCTCCATGCAGGTATTTTTATTGAAGGAATGACAGCTACTAAGATCCTATGCTATTGTTACTGCCATGTTAGGTGTTTTTATTTTTTTTGTAAGGAAGCTGTTCATGGGAAAAGTATTTTGTAGGAGAACAGTAGTGTCCTACTAGGAAGCAGGAATTTAGGCACGTATTTCTTTAGTGAAGGAACCTTTCTTCTGCCAAGATATGTTTAATACTTCAATGGCAGCTACTTGCTGTAGGGTCCAGTTGGTGTGGGAGTATAACAGTTAATGACTTGATAAATCTTGGTAAACTATATTTTTGTACTGAAAAGCCTTCTGTTTTGCTAGTTGTACTTTAGTTATCTATGGATATGGGTATTTAAAAGTCTTAACTTTTGAAAATCACTGACAATCATACAGTTTAAAATCATACAATTCCCTTACAAAGCTAGGTGCTTACTGAGCTATTCTATTTACACAGGGGAATTACCATTTTTTTAGTAATAGATGCAAATTAATTCTGGTAATCTTAAAATGTAACAGGCAAGGACACTTCTGGAGCATATTTAATTTGTGACCTTCAGTTTTCCTCTTTCTTCTCATTTCCACATAATACTTGCTTTTTGGTTCAATAGGAGTGCCTTCTCTGAAAAAAAAAAAAAAAAAAATTGCTCTGTTGTTTGAATCCCTCTGAGATTTTTTTTAGATAGGTGCTTCTTGTATAATCAGTGAATTTAATGATGAAATTTGCTGCTCATGCAAAATAGTTTCTGCTCCTTACAGTCTCAGTGCCTGTCCTAAAGAATTAAATTGCTGAAAAATTAAATTTTAAATGTATATGATTGACTTAAGGCTTTCAGTCTTCTTGTACATGTGACTGTTCATGAAACCCTTGCAGCATAGTTTGTACCTCTCTAAAGACAGCAGTTACTCACGTGCTGTAGGAATTTAACTGCAGTGAAGGGCAATGCAGCATTTCAATCTGTTTGCTTATTTATCTAGACCAGCCTTTGAAATGCAGTGGTTAATAACTCTTCTAAGACTATGAAAGTGCTCATCATAGATGTGGTTGGGCCACGTGTGTCCAACAGATGCCTGTGGAAAGTGAAAGAAGCCCTCTTTGAAATGAAATAACACATATTTATTACTTTAAGTAAACTGTGCCACCTCTGGTCAAGCTTCTTTCCACTGTCCATTATTGCCTATTGGTAATGTTGGACACCAAAAGGATTTTATTGACACTCCCTAAAAACAGTAGCCTGCACCCCTCTCTGCTCCTGGAGCCTGGCAGTGTGATTTGCCCTGCTTTCCTTGTACTTGAGCCTCACTGGCAGCATGACACATGTGCATCTGAAAGATTATTTAATGATGTCACAAGCAAAGTGGCAGCAGCAATAAGGTCCTAACACACTGTAAGGCCATGGGGTGCTGCCTTCTTGGGGTACATGTGGGCTTCACAGGCAGCTTCCCAGCTCAGCCAGGGTGGGAGGATGGGGTTGATGACACTTGTTTTCATCCTTTGAGGTGGAGGAAGAGACAGAAGTCTGGTGGTTTTGTTTCTGTAGCAAGTTTTCTTGCTCTGCTATTGGAGATGTGCAGCCAGGGATGGTACAGCTTTGGAAGTATCTTGAAAAGGCAGTATCTTTACAAGATAAGGCAATAAAAGGTGAGTTAGTCCAAGTGTTTAGATTTCAAATGGGTTACCAGTTAAAAGTGTATAAATGTGTTTGTGTGTGGTGCATTATAAAGATTTTAAGTTTGTTCACCCAAACTTAAAAATGTAATGTTCCAGCTGCGAGACTGGCTGCTAGAATGGCCTCTGCTGTCTTTCACAGATCACTATGGGGTCAAATGACATTCTGTGTTTGAGTGATAGTGAACAGGAGCTACTTCCCTTCAGAAACACCGCCTTTATTTTTTCCTCCCTCCAGGCAACTCACTTTTATGGATATAGCATCCACTCTTTTAACATGTACAGAACACTTATGTCTTAACTGCTTGGCAAGAGAAGAATGATGGATGTAAGGGTGTATTATAGTGTTGGGTTTGGAGGTTAGCAGTTATTCTGATCTCCTGTATGTTACACTTTAACTGACTGAATATAGACTTGTGGTTGCAGTAATTTTAAAATTTTAATTAAAGAAAGTAGTTATTACTTTAATAATTTTGAAAAGAATGCATTCGTTTTAAGGAGTTTTACAGAATAATTATGTAGTAAATAACAGCCTGAGCCATTCTGTCTGCCTTAGTGGGAGGTGGTAAAGGAAGTGCTAGTAGGAAAATAGCACCTGTAGATTCTCCAAATAGTGTCTAGAATTTATGTCAATCAAATATTGATTCTTACAGTGCAAAATTATTTATGCTAAGATTTTAGCCAGGCACTTAATCCCTGAGTTAAAGAACCCATGTGTTTCAAAATATGATGCATGGTGGTAAGAATAGCTGAAAGCCTCCTAAATTGCATGACTTGAGGTTGTAGCCAGAGGTGATCATTTACAGTTGTTAAAAGCAAAGCTTGTTTGTTGTAGGCAAGTTAGTTAAGGAGAAGATAGATAGTACTATTCTTGTTCAATATCAACTGCTCTGTCTTCTGTACTCTTTGGATGCTTGTTTTTAACATATAACTTGCCTGTGGTTTAATAGTTAGAGAGTTAAACTAATTGTCATTTCCTGTGCTGGTGGTTCTTTGGCTGAAAAAGTGCTGACTTGCTTGTAGCTGTCAGTAATCTCTTGGGTGGCCAAATGTGTCTTAGAACTGTACACTGACAATGAAACAGTCTCATTGTGGTTGTGATTAGCTTTAAAACACATTCAGGCGTATTCACTGTGATTCAAAAAGTGGCTTTCTTACTGGCTTTTGCCACTGGTTAGCCTTGGCTCACTACTCAGCTGCTTGCTGCTCCCAGTCCTCTGTGAGACAGGAGAGAAAATAGGATGGAAAAGCTGGTGTTGAGATGAAGACCGTGAGATTGCTTGCCAGCTGCTGTCACAGGCAGAGCAGACATGGCCGTGGTGTCAGTCCATGTCGACTCCTCTTCACGCTCCTTCCTTGTGCTGCTGCCCTGCTCCATCCTGGTCTCTCTAGGGCCTTCCAGGGGACCTCTGCTCAGAGCTCCTGCTCCTCCTCCTCTGCTCCTGCTCTTGCCTCTGGGTTCGCAGGGCTGTTTCTCACACTCTTGTTCTCCCTCACTCATTGGTCATGGGGAGTGTTTTGCTCTTTCTGAACAAATGCTTTCCCTGAGGCACTGCCATCATGGCTCAGCTGGACCCTGCTGTGGCTGCCTTGGGGCTGTCTGAAACCGGCTGTGTCCATTGCCTGGCAGCCCCAGACGCTCCTCACACAGGCCTCCCTGCAGCCCCCGCCAGCAGCTGGGCAGCTGCACTCCGTAAAACTTCTGCAGGAGGAAACCATTATATTTTGATATTTCTTTTCTGGAATAATACTAAATATAGAATCCTGAAGTTTATTCCTGCCAGCACTGAGGGAAGGTGTACTGAAGTATAATAAGTTCTGGCTCCTGCCTTAGGCTCCTACATGAAGTTTCTTGCTGTCTTGGGCGAGTTGAGGAGGCACTAAATGTGGCCTGTGGGACACTGCAGATCGGCTGCAGAGGCCTAGAGGAGGATGGCTGGAGAAGAGGAGGAGAACTTGCAGCAGGAAATAACTCGTGTAAATATGCTCACAAGCGTGTTAGTCCTGACACATCATCCCTCATATTCCCAGGAACTGCTGAGCCCTGTGGAACTGTCCCTGAGGATGCTAGCTTTCCCTGGGCACTGTGCTCCACAGCATCTGGCTCGGTTGCCTGAGTGCGAACATCCTATTGATTGCACGGCTGCGCTCAAGTGACCTATTTCTCTGCAGCCGGCCTTGCTGTAAGTGACACTGCATCTTTCTGTTCCTCATTCCCCAGGGATCTCTGCTGGTTTTTGAGAGTCAAAAAGCCCATCTGTAAAAGGAGCCAGTAACACAAAGAAAAGAGGCTGAGTTTTGAGAATTTTTTATTCTTTTTCTTTTAAAGGTGTGACAGTCTCTGAGATGTGGGAAAATATGGCAGGTAAACTCCTCTTTTTGCCTGAAGGGGTGTATGCAGGTGGATTGCAGGGCATGATTTCATTTTGCAGCTAAAATAATCTAGTGTGTAGTTGCTCCCACCTTTCTGTGTACCTCCACTCGTATGCCTCCCATGTACCCACTCTAGCACTTGATCAACCTTTCAGCAAACTAATTGGGGAAGCTGGACCAGGAAAATACTGAAGTTAAACACTGAATGAGGGATTTACAGTTGCCTGATGTCAGGCATCAGACAGAAATCTGTCTGTTTCACTGCAGGAAACATCTATAGTTGTCTGGCAGGTGTGGGATATTTAGAGTCAAATAGACTAGCTCTTCAATCAGCTGGTGGACAGTGGAGAAATCTCCCAGCACAGTCTTGGTTTGCTGCTGCAGATGACATCAGGAAGTATATAGTTAATCCCCAGGCTTACCAGGAAGGTCAAGGAAGGTTAAGTGAGGATCAGGAAAAAGTGACATTAATTCTATTGGACAGTGTAACTTCCACCAATTAGTGGACACACAGGTTTAAGCAAGTCCAGAATAATGGATAATGACTGAAGAGGTGGTAGGAGACTCTCTCAGTCTTGCTGAGGAAGGGCACTGCAAATAGTGCAAGTAAAGGACTTAACTGCCTCTTCATTTTTTGAAATACCTGAAGTAGACCTAGCAAATGCAATTAAAACAGAAAAAGATGCTTTCAACTTTCTGATACGTTGGAGACCAGTGGTGTGGTATTCAGACAGGAAACATTCTTGAATGATCCTGGAGTCAGATGTGAGATTCCTTATAAGGTATCCTTATGTTTTTAATGTTTGTTTTACTCCTTTTGTAGCATAGTTTCCAGATGGTGTGGAAAGCTGCAACTTTTTTTGAATGTTTCAAAACAAATTAACTTTTTTTTTTTTCAAGCCTGTCTTTCTTATAAGATGGTGTCTTCTCTCCCGAATGCCTACCTTCAGCATTTAGACATTTTGGCAATTCTCAATGCCTCTGGAGACATTCTTATAGTTGAGAATTAGTTCTTTGTAGAAAAGTTCAGTGGCTAACACTGATCAAAGACCTGGTGGTTCTGCGGGTAATAGGAAAACAAAGTACAAAGTGTACTGACCTAACTAAAAGCACAAAAAGGCATTGGAAATACCGTTGCTCAAAACTTCATCATTTTTGCTACTTAGCAAAACCAAAGCTAACAGTTGCAGTCTTAAATATTTTCTTTTCTCTCCATCATCTGAAATTACCAAACTGATTGAGCAAAGGCTTTTGTGTGGTTGGTAGAATTATTGTAATGTAAAGCTTTGCATTGAAAGTGATTGTAGTTGTGAAGACAGAAACACAAGAAGTTCTGGTTTTGACTGAAAGTATCCTGAAAAGAGTTGATGGTGTATTGTATGAAAGATTTTTTTTTAACTACTGCTTTTCAATTTCCAGGGTATTGTCCTTCCTTATATTGAATAGGTGTGAGAGGAATCTGTAAAGCTAAGTGCAGGGAAAAGTTGTGCTCTGTTACATGGGCACTGGAAGTTTGTGAGGAAGATCTCATGTCTTACATGAAGACAGAATTTCATCCTTTCCACTGAAATGTAACAATGTGGGAACTCCCTTACGTAGTTCTGTTATTCTGTGCATACTTCTGTTAGCATGCACTAAACCTATAGCCTGGAGGCTCAGTTTTCTGATACTTGCACGTTAAAGTAGATCGTGTTGTGTTTATAATGTGCACATTAGACCTCTTTAACAGTGCTAAGATTTTTTCCTTCGTTTTTCATACATGAGCAAAATATTTCAGTGAAATTTTATTTTGGGAAAGTCTCTGTCTTTTATCTCCATTTATTTTAGTGTCAAGGATATCTTAAGAACTGATATTTGACTACAAAGAGGAGAGAAGTGATGCACTTTTCTAAAGTAAGACTGGTAGACTCTTATTTGTTCCACTTTGCAAAGTGTGGGAGCTACTTAAAACCATTTAGTATTTTTTTACTCATTTTAGCAGTTAGGATTACTTCACTTTTCCCCACGCACGGGGAGATTGAATTAAGCCTTTAAACAGAGAGAGAGAGAGAGAACAAAGGTAATTCTGTAAGAAAAATGTTAGCATGACAAACAGCTTGGAGAACAACTTACCTGGTTTTGAATACCGATAAAGCTAAGCTGTAAGAAGGGATGAAACAGATGATAACCTATGATCATTACATTTTTTTTGACAGGAGGATTCAGCTGATCAACCACAATGCACAGCTTTTTTTAACAGACCTTAGGAACTGACTGCATGTCCTGAGGGCTTGCTGTTTAAAGTTTATATTAACTTTAAGTATAACTTAATGTGTTTATTTTCCTAGGTGTTCACCTCTTCATACTGCAGTTGATAAACTTTCCAAGTTTAAAAGGTAGCCTTCTCTTCTGTAGTTGCTATATGGAAGTGGATGGAAACTAGGAATATCATTTTGTGTTTCCATGGGGTGAATAGTGCATTGAGTCCAAAAACAAAGAGGCAAGCCAGCATAGCAGGCATGAGGTAATAGTTGTAGTCTGTGTGCCAAACATGAAATAAGAAACATCTGCAGTTTGTATTTTGAAGTTCTGTTTTATGCAAATGTTCTATCTGGAAGCAGAAAAGTCACAGGAGTGCCATCAACAATTGAATTGAGTTTTTGGTCTTGCTCCTGTCAGTGATGAAATGAGAGCAAACCTCTTTCTTTCATGTCAAGGCTGGAATTTAATCATTGGTTTGATGCTAAGTAACTACAGCTAAATGCTGTCTGTGTATGAATTATAAAGTGTGTTATGAATTTGTGTTTGGTTTACATACTTTCTAGAGTAGAAGCCAGGGAAGGCAAAGCTCAATATTACATACTTGTGTCAGTTTAAGTTAGATAGGTATCAGTTTAAGGATTTTGCCTTCTTTTCAGTTAACACTTGAACACAGCTCTCTGCTAGCTGAATGGATTTTGTCCTCCTCAGTGAAGGCAGGCAGAGATTTATGTGTCTCTAGCTCCAGTTTAGAATCTGCCTCAATGTGCAGTTTGGCAGTAGGATAAGCCCTGGTTGCTGCTGGGCATCAGACCTGTGTGTTCCCACTCCTTCCCCGGCACTTTCTTGTCTGACCTCTGGCTGAACAAGCTTATAAAGTCAAATTAGCAGATAACCTTTTCCATGAGTGAGGACAGTTTGTTCCTGAACCACGTTCTGTAGGCTCTGGAGTGGCAGGGCTTATGCTGGGGCAGCAGGACGAGTGTGTGTCTGGGCAGGATGAGCAGCCTTTGTGCAGCAGCTGACCAGTAGGTCCAGTTAGCTCTGATGTCAAACAGCGTTCCCAGCTCAGACCCTTTTTAGCCAGCAGCATAAGCTGGCCAGCTGGACTCTTTGATGGAAAGACAGAGCTGTTCACCCCTTAGTTTCTGTAGACTCTGGTGGGGGTTATAGAGAGTGCGCTACCTGATTGTGTCTTTAAACTGCCATGGCAAGATTCTCAGAAGCTCATCAGTCCAATTGACTTACTTATTATTTTTAGTTACCATTGTTCCTTTAAACTGCATACTTTCCTGCCTGAGATGCCTTGTAACTTGTTGTTGTACAGTCCTGTGCACATTTGTAAAGTCATAAAAATCAGACCTCGTGAAGGTTGGCTTTGAAATACTGTTTTGTGTAGAAGACAAATGTTTTATAGTTGTAATTATCTATGATGAGAGATTGTACATGTAGCCACGTCTGTGGGGAAAAAAATCAAAACTGTTTAACCTTTAGGAAAGGAATTTGAGAGGCAAAAGAAGCTGAAGTTTTGGTGACACAATCTATTTAAAATTTAGCTCTCAGGAAACTGCAGCACAAGTTTATATTTCTTAAAATATGACCATAGCCTTTTTTTTGTAAAGGCAGCTTTGATACTGCCAGTCAGGTTATGTGTACTTTGAGGATTGTATTTTAAGTATGTTCTTCTTAAGTTTTCTTTCTTCTACTTTGAGTTTTTCCTCTACGATTTTATGTTTGTCTCTCTCTTTACTAGGTGAATTCTTTTACACATTAGTAATACAGAAGACAGGCATAAGCCTTTGTATACCAGGCAGTGTTATCAGCCTCTCTTAAGTAAAAATGTCGATAAAAAGGTCTCTCTCAATATTCTTCTGTTTAAACTCTCACATTCCTTTTTTTTTCCCTTTTCCCTCTGTAGCTGTACATTTTTATCTTTCTTCACGCTTAGAATTGTTCTAATCTGTTTGTAACTGGAAAGCTATGAGAACTTAGTTAAATAGCTTGCAGGCTCTGTCAAGAAAGCACACTAATAAAGGATATGAGTCCTTAGGATGAATCATACTTCAGCTATCTGACACTGTAAAGTACTTTTGAGAAACTGAAATGTAAAAATTAAATAGTTCAGGCTGTCATTTCATCCCACTTTACCCTGCTTCTCATTGCACTTTGATTAAACTGCATCATCCACCTACTCTCAGCTGCATTCGTGTGAGAGGAGGGACTGGGACCTTCTGGTATTTTAGTTCATGGCCAGCTGGTAGAGCTGTGAGTTTCCACCACCTCCAGAGCGTTTGTAAAAAAAGGATCCTGAAACTGTCATCTGGACACTTCCCTGGAAGCATTAGAAACCTCTATTCCCAATGTTCTGCTTACCCTGGAAGAGAAAAGCCTGCATTGTAGACCTGGAACTTGTTTTGGACATTTGTATTGATAAATCGCAGTTTGTTTTGTAAAAGGACCATGGAGATGAAGTGCACCGGGAAGTATGTGTCTAGGAGGTTAGGGTTGGGATGCCATTTTTTAAACACTATTTTTGAAAGAATTTATAAAATAGTTACTTTTTGAAATAAAATTTTTTTGCATGTGTCTGGAAGGAACACTGACATGCCAGCAGGATCTTTTTCTTGTGTCAGAACATCAGATGGAATGACTGCACCTTATCATTTGCTTCACCTTAGACTGAAGGAGGCTGCTGTTGCACCATTCTGTTGCTAACTCTCATCTTTTTCAAAAGCCCTATATAAATGTGTTAAAGTATGACATCTGCTCTTGTGTCTGCTTTTGGAAAGGCTTTTTAGCATTTTGGGTTCCCCTGCCTCCATCGCCTTTTCTCACTGTGTTGCCTTTCCAGCAGTTAAAAAAAATAGAATATTATCCATGAAGGCTTGTTGTGCATGAAACACACCCCAGAGTGAGATTTTCTTTAATCTTGTGGCAGTAATGATCTTGCAGGTATGATGAGTAAACAAACATTTCCCAACCAAAGTAAGTTTTTTCTTACAATACAGCAGCTGTATCATTGAGAGACCATTTGTGGGTTTGTTTGTAGACTTTTCCTTTTGAAAAGATGTGTGATTATGCAGCCCTATGGTACAGGAGAGAAAGTGAAAGAGAGGCTATGACACCTTAAAGAACTTACTGAGAAGGGAGGTGTGTGTAGAAGATGCAACTGGAATAACTTCAGCAATGTCAGGGGATCATATGAGTGGATGTGGGAGAGCTGGGTTGAAGGTGGGGTGACTTCTTTCAAGATACTGTCATGTGATCTCTGTGCATAATTAGCAGTGTTTTGGGTGAAGGTACAGATGGTGAGGGTAGGAGTATGCCTTATGGCAATGTCTTTGGGCAGAATGCTGACTATCTTTCCTTGCAAGGGCTTCAGGCAGACTTCAGTGCCATCCTGGCGTGAAATACAATTGTACAGCCTGGTCACATCCATGATGACCAAAATGAGCTTTGTGTAGTTAGTTTTGATAGTACTGTAGAGAGATCTTCTTCAGAATCCTTTGACTGCATAAATTTGCACTGGCTGTCATGGGTGATTCACTTCTGGTCACAATCCATGTCAGTCATAGTGTGGAATAGAAAAATCAGTATTCTTAGTTCAGGATGTATCTGCTGTGAAACCCAGTTAAGTCTTTTGCTGTTGCTTTCCATTCATTGTCTAGGTAAAGTAACAGTCTCATAGCTGTCACTTAAAATAATAATCTTTATATCTAAGCATGTTAGAGGTATTTTAGGAACCAAATGTAAAGATGGCAATGTTATTATTTTGTGTATGTACATCACAGGGAATCTGTGCATGCCACTGAAATTAGGCGTGGTAATGATCCAGGATTAACTGTGAGTCTTTCTGACACCAATAGATGACAGCATTCTGTAACACACAGAAAAAGATACATGTTTTTGTGGAGTGAAATTTCAGCAACTGTTCCCTTTTAATAAATAATCTACTTCCTGCCCTTTATATACTTAGTTGTAAAGGGATCTGTTTTAAATGCCTAAGCTGGAAACAGAGGACTATTCTGGTATATTTAACTGACCAGATTTAAGGAGGCATTAATCTGTTTGTATAAACAAGGCTTCTTTTGAGATTTTTTTGTGATCTTATGTGTATTTTGTCATGTTTGTTGGTGGAGATTGCAGCCTGGTGGAATGACACTACTTTTTTCTCATCACAGTGGATGCTGTGAAAGGTAGATTTTTCTAACCCAGTAAAGAATGATCGTAGATAGATGCACACAATTCAGCAGCACAAATATAAACTAGAAATTTTTGCTTGCTTTTCTTACCCCACTATGTATTTTGGGCAGATGGATGCTGGCTGTTGATTGGCAGATTTGAGATCAGAGCAGCAGGGTGAGGCAGGTGTGCTGGCTGAGCAGTGTGGGGACTCCTGTGTATCTTCCCCTTTTATGCTTGGCTCTTTTAGTGTAGGCTGTTTGCTGTATGAAAGATCATGCATTTGCAGAGAGCTGTCCAAAAAGGAGATGGGGAGCATAGAATGGGGTGCATAGCAACTGGGGATTCCTCAGGACTTGGCTCAGAAGGTGAGTTTCAAATAAAAAAAGTAATATATTAATTTTTAAATAGCGTCTTGGACTAATGGATCTATAAGGTCCTATTTTATGGGTTACTTACTGTTCAGGCTTAATATCTGGGTTTGTTTCTACTATCTTGGTGCTTGTATTTGGCTGTTTATGATACAGCTTTTCAAAGCTGATTGAACTCACTTTCTCATGCAGACACTTGTGTATTTGTAATGGCCTTCTCCAAAATAGAATCTCCATTAGGTCTGCAAGGTAACACAATTCTGTGGATGTGCCATGAAATATTAAAAACTGCAGACTCCTGGATATGTCATCAGCTATCCTTTTTAGGGAAAAAAAAAGGAGTATGCCTTAATGTCAGGGGGCAAAGAAAAAGCATTTCTTGAAGGACACACCTGGGCTTGGTGTGTCCCCAGGCTGTCTGTTTGTAGGTGTAAAACTGAGAATAGATTATAGTAGGATGTTTTGTGGTGCCTGTTCCTTTCTCTGCTTACAGTACCTGCAGAGATCCCGACGGGAATGGCTGTCTGCCCCCTCTAGTATGTTAACCCTGTTTGTTAACTGAGTCTAGTTGCACTGGGTTGTTGCATCTTTCGGGTATATTGCAACAATATGTTTGGAACATGAGAGACTCTTGAGGTGTATGGAGAACTTTCTTGGAATGGAGGGTGGTAAAATGCTGGAAGAACCAGAGGGGTTGTGAAATCTGTGTCCTTGGAGGTATTCAAGACTCAGCTGGATGGGGCCCTGAGTAGTCTGATCTAATTATCTTGCTTTCAGCTGAACGTTAGGGTATGTGACTTCTGAAAGTCCTTTCTTAAGTTACTCTCATTCTGTGTTATTTTTAGCTTTTATTCCTCAAAGTTCCACCAGAATGAAAAGTAGCTATCCCTTTTGGGCGTTTGTGTATGGATGGTTGTAGGTTCACATGCTGAGCATTTGTCTAACCAAGAGACCTAAAGGGTTTGACACTTAATACTGTCTTAATGCTACCACTACTCCATATTAAATCATCTGGTGCATTTCTTTTAACACCTGTGTAACACCATAAAAGCTGAAATGTCACCAAAGAGTTGGATAGTGGAAAATGGCATAATAAAGGGTGAATTGATTTAAATTTCTCTTCTATAAATGTATTTTAAATGTGTCCTAAATCAGAACTGTCTCTGATTTAATTAGCTTGGCATTCCATAAGTCAGTTTTACTCTTGCTTGAATAGCTAGATGCAGCTTGAGAGGGATGAAGTGGAATTCTTCTGAAAAGCAGCCCTGTTCAGAGGGAGAGGTGTGGTAAAATTACTGTTCCTAAGCAGCCAGAGTATTAGTGAAAAATGTGTTGGATGGTAAGAGAAGAAGAAATGTCCCAGTTTCCCACTAGCTGTATGCAAAACTGTCACACCTGAGTACATTAGATGATGACACGGAGAAGATGATATGAAGGATGACACCTGGAGTGGTATTCCATTGGAATCTTGGCTGGGACCCCTTTACAGGGTGTGACTGGTGAGCCATGGGCACGTGTGTTCATGGTTGGCTTCTGTGGTCTTTCTCCTCACCCTTGGACTTGAAAGATACTCACTGGAATAGTTAAAGAGATTTCTGGAGAGGAAAAGCTAAGTTTAAGGAAAAGGAGGAAATACATTGCTCAAGGTATGGCTGAAGCAGAGTGAAGGGGAAGGAGAAATGGTTGATTTTGAATTAAGGGGAGAAATGGTAAGCAAATGTGCTGAAGGGAAGAGGCAGTAATCTCAACAGAGAATGAAGTTGAGGCAAATGAGATGGACAGGCATATTTAAGGCCTTCAAGAACCTACCTACAAAAAAGACTGGTTTAGATGTCATGTTACAGGTCAATAGCACATGCCATAAGGAATTTAGTGTATAAGTATTTACTGTGTTCCTCAATTTTCAAGCGGCTTGGCAAACAGCTGTTACCACTCTGGCTACTAGGTCTAGTGATTTGGCTGCTGTTTGGGAACCATGTATGTATTCGTGTATGGGGGGTGGGGTTATATATGTACCTACATATTTAATTTTTGCATTGTTTTCTGAACTATTTAATTTACTGGAAAACAAGTACAGCTGGAAATAGCAGATGTCATTGCAGAGGCAAATTGCTGTTACAACTTCAGATGGACACTGCAGAAAGTGTTTAAATTATCTAAAAATAGCATCATGTAGCATAAGAGACATTATATGTGAGCTTCTTCATGACATTATATGATACTTCTTCATGAATCATTTCCTGCTGAAAGTGCTATACAAAGCTAAGTGCTAGAGGGGGTGTATGTATGTGATTATGTATAAATGAATATCAGCCATGCTTTTTTTCCACAGTTCTTTATGTGCCTGTGCTGTTTCAGAGAGTGAATGTGGTGATCAGTATTCTGCCTTTAAACAATGCTCAGATTTAGATACTGGCTATTGGAAATTGTAATGGTCTTCTGGGATTGTACCCTGTGATTTCCCTAGAGGTTGGCTGTGAGAATATGTGGCCTACTTTAAAAACTCCTCGAACAGAGGAACTAGTTGCTGCTCTGAATTGTGTTTTAAAATGTAATATTTCAACGCTTATTTAAATTTTAAAAATAAGCAAAATGAAACAAACCCCTAGATGGATACATGTCTCACAAAGGCAGCTTGTGTGCAGCTACATAAGGAATTACTTTAGATACAATTTTGGCGATTTCATTGCTGGCTTTATCACCTAGGTCATGTGGTTTATGCACAGTAGAAAAGGACTGTGTCTCAGTGGCCAAATCTTCCACTGGTTTCTGTCCTAAAATTAATTCATTGCTTTTTATTTGAAGGCTTGCAACGCAAAGTTCTGCTGTGAATTGAGAGTCAGTTCTAGGATAGGATGGGAATCGTATGATAAGTGTCTTGTTAAAGAGTGCAAGAAAAGTTTAAAATAGTAAAAATACATGTGTTGGAATTTTGGGGGAGCTTTCATCTAGGAAAAGGATTTTACTTAACAGAAAAAAAAAAACCCAAAACCAAAAACTTCCAAGACACATACATAGTCTGACTCACGTTTTATCTATGAAACATAGGATTCAATTTTCATCTTGACAGGTATTTTGTTGCTGACTTTTGTATTATATCTCCAATGACAAACTTGTGGCTTTCTCTTTCATAGGCTCGGATTATTCCTCAGTGGGATGGTTACCTGGTACTGAATCCCTGTGGCAGTCCTC
The DNA here is from genome assembly GCA_013397555.1 of Urocynchramus pylzowi. Taxonomy (NCBI): domain Eukaryota; kingdom Metazoa; phylum Chordata; class Aves; order Passeriformes; family Fringillidae; genus Urocynchramus; species Urocynchramus pylzowi. The sequence goes on from VZRH01003214.1 coordinate 1,677,997, forward strand.
AACCATTTCATCAAGCAGTCAAAACAATCCTGTGAGAAGACACAGCATAGCTTCTGACAGTGGGGACACTGGGATTGGTACCTCCTGTTCTGACAGTGTGGAAGGTGAGTTGACACTACTTAGTTTTATATGTCTGAGAGAGAAACAATCCAAAACATTTTAAAGATGTTTTTCACAAGCCAGCTGTACTTTTGCAAAGCTGTTGAGTGCATGCAGTTTTTTCCTTGCTGGAGCCAAGTAATTGTTTTGGTAAGGGTTGATTAATTTAGTTCTACATGAGTTGTGTGCATTAACTTCAATCTCTGCCACAAAGAGGGTGCTTGTGTTACGTGTTTTGATAATTGCAGTTGCAAGAAGTGCCAGATTTATACAGAGGAGTAATGTCCTGTACTAAAGCACTTGATAAACAAGTCGGGAAAAAGCAGAAAGTTTTGAGGGAGTTGATAAAAGGACAATTGTGTGTGTCACATAGTGTGTGTCAGCAAAGAAAGTTTGCTCATCTTGCCGTGACGAAAGTGTTGTCTCTTCTCCACTTCTGGTGGGAAGGAATTCACATTTTATTGCATGGCATTTGACACACTGTTAATGATCTTTGAGAAGAATCAACAGTATCTAAAGATTGTCAGAACTTAGTTTGGATTAAATCATGATTAGTCAAAGGTGATCTTATCAGGGAGGGGTACAGCCTCTACAGTGGCAGTGTTTCCATAACACTGTCACCCTCCCTATGCAACCTGTCACTGGAATTAAGCTGGAATGAGAGAGATGTAGACTTGAGGTTTCCTTCTTGCATTGACTTATTTCCCAGTAAGATTTTTGAGACAGACAATGAATGACAGCAGGACTGTGATATACTTTTCTCCAGCAGTTTTCTATGCCTGATAAATTTTGCAAAAGGGGTAGCTGGAATGAGGAAGAACAGGAAGAATTAGTAGAAATGAAGTGAGGAATGCTGAATCGGTGTAAGACAGCAGGCTCTGTGGAGGGCTGAGCATTCCTGAGGAGAGGTCCAAATGCCTCAGTTAAGTCTGTCAGGCCTCTTTTGCACATGAGAAAATCCTTTCCACCCTCTTTCTGTTGCATCTGTCAGCTCATAACTTGTTTTCTGCTTCCTTTTATTCATAAACAGTTGTTGGCTTTGGCAAAATAAAGTTTTTGCTCAGATATTCAAATTCTTGGGTGTAAAACTGAAATAGTAAATGGTTATTAATGCAGAAGTCTTTTGGTATTTTTTCCCCTAGAGATGTAGGGGGGATGAAGTACTCTCATGTTGTTTATTTATATATAGCTTTAATCACTCCCAGCCAAATGCTGCACAATAGTATTTTAAGATGCAGCATTTGAATTAAAACCATGCCCTCCCCTCCCCCTTTTGAGGGCTTCCCCATTTGAGGGGTGGGATGAAGGAGAGGAAATGAAACAGCAGCTCCTCATCAGATGTTCTGTTCTCCTCTGTAGGCAAGAGAATAATCTGTTCAGGGCTGTGTGGGGGAGACTGTGCTGGCGGGGAGAGTAAAACAAAGAGGGGAAAGGTTGCAAGGTTGCAACAACAGATAGTTCATGAGGTTTGTCTTTGACAGTGCTTGACAATGCTCAGATCTACTGCATCATTAATGTTACACATTTCCCACCACCTTCTTTGAAAAACTTTTAAGTAGCAGAAAAGAAAGTGTTAAAGAAAAAAGGAGCAAAATCTAATGGTGAAATGAAGATTAATGGAGGAATTATATGACAGGCCTGGAAATTGATTGTATATGTATATTTTTAGTGGAAGGGGTTGATGCCTGTGATACCTAGTTGTCTGCATCTCTCAAGCTGCCCCCTGCACACATCCACAAAAAGAAAAGAGTATCATTGTCATCTGTGGAACTGTCAGGCCAGAGTGGTAATTGCAGATTTGATGCTGGCCATCTGCTCTTGTTGTGGTGCTTGGGAAGAAGCTCCTGGGGATTTTTCAGAGGGGAATTTTTTTCACAAGTTGGCAGATTATTACAGTTTTTGACTGAGTTTTTAATACTCAGATAATTAATCATGGCCTTGCTATTTCCTTTCTGTTATGCCCACTAAAAATAAGAAACTTGAATTGAGAATTAGCATTAACATCTCCTTTAATTCTGAAGGTTGCACCTGACTTTGTTTGTACAGATAGATAGCTCATAATAAATATGTTCATGCAGGGAATGGACTTCAGGTGCATTTAAAATATATTTTTAAAGGGATTTTTTCATAACATCTTAAATGTTCTTTCAAATTCATCTTCTTACTCATACTGATTTTGGGAACATTGATTCTCTTTGAAAATTCAGGATTCAAAGAAAAGGCAAGTACCTCTTGTGTTTGGCTCAAACCTGTGATTTGGAGGGGAGATGGGTTTTGACAAGGACAGGAAAAAGAAACCTTTAATGTTAAAATGTATTCAGTTGATTGTATATTATGTTGTGCAAAGGTAGGAAAATAAGGAAATTAAATAGGCAGTGGAGTTGAAATTACATGATGTTGATGTACACTGTGGGAGCTGAGGACTGAAATTTATAAACCTTAAACGTGGGGATGTTGTGGTTTGGGTAGATCTGACACTTTTAATTGAGAGTGCTCTAAATTTAAAGATTAAAAGTCATTTTATATCTGTTTAAACTACAGTTATATCTGTTTAAGCTACAGTTAATGTGTCTGGGGTTTTTTATTTGTTTCCTGTCAGTTTGTGTCCTGTTCTGGATTCTCATGAGCTTTTGCACTTCATGTTTAACAACTGTTACGATACCTGTGTATAACTATTGTTTCAGTAACATTTACAAAAGAAATATGAAGTTTATATTTTAAGTGGTTTTGAGACTGTTTTTATTTGGGTTACCTAATTAGAGAATCAGGGACTTGGCAGAAATTAAATGGTCTCTAAACCCCAGCAGAGCTCTTTCCCTTGTGCACATTCTGAGTTTTGCTTTTTGGAACAGGAGGGATAAGAACTAGATATTAATGTGGTAAGATACAGGGCCCATGATTCTTGCAGACCAGAACATTTTCCTTCATCAGATAAGCTTGTTGTGCAGTGGAAAGACCCCAGATCTTTCTCCCTTATTGTTACATGCAATTCATGATTTAATATTTCTGGTTGCAAACTAATAGTGTGAAAATTCATAGAATGTTGCTTTCCTGGAAGAAGGAGATTGGATGCAGAGAATCAGTTACTACTTTTTTAGGAGTTGATGTTCTGCCAGTTTAACTTTAATAAATCCCCTTTTCTAACTACCCTCCAACAACTTCTCTGGAACGCTTAGCTGATAGCATAGGAACTTGGTTTAATGTTATGAGACCCAGAGGAGTCTCTTGTCTATAATTTTTGAGGGAATATATTATCTTTTTAAGGAATTAAAAAACTCCAATTACTTCAGTTGAATTGTGGCATTTCTTTATATGCCACAAGGAACATGGAAAACCAGAATCAAAGTTACTTGGTTTTGCTCTTTCAAGTACTCTTTCTTCTAGCAGGTCCCAAGCATGGTACTCTAGTGCTTTCTTTTTTTTTTTTTTTTTTTTTTT
>VZRH01003214.1:1687706-1773942 GCA_013397555.1 Urocynchramus pylzowi
AAATATTAAGTACTAAAAGGTTGTTGTGGCCAAAATCCTGTTTTAAAATCTGTAATTTCTGTTGTTCCAAATGGCTCAATTATTGTAGTGCTTGGGTCTTCACTTAAAAAGAACAGTATGTTATGTAAATAAAAGAAGAAATAGTCCATGGTTTATACTGGTAGTATTTCAGCTTTTAGAATATCTTTATGAGATGATGTAGTAGTACTTTATTCCTTCTGTTCCTGCTGATTTTTTTCCTTATTTTCCTTTGTGAAGTGAGGTCTGGGATAGTTGCATTGTTGTTCTACATGCTGAAAATGATATCAATAAGTGATGTAACCAAACTCTTATGGAATACGAAAATGTGGTCTGTATGTAGATGTGATGAGAGAATAACAAAAATTGAAGGTTTTGTGTTTACCCATGAGTGTAATTTAATTTTTTTTATGGAAATTAACATTTATTTGATCTTTAATGGAAATTGTAATGGATTATTTTGGAAGGAGGTAAGGAATGTGAAAAATTCAGAATCTCCTAATGATGTACTTTTGAAGTTTTGGAATTAAATGGGAATTCAAAAGTAGATGGGAATATTATGACTATATATGAGTAGTTACTTTAGTTAGTTCTGGCAGTAACATGGTCTAGTAGAATTAATAAAACATGTGACTTATGGCCAAAAGTTCATGTTTTTGTGGTTCTGGGAGTACAGTGCTCCCATAAGAGTAGTATACCCTTAATTTACTGTAAAAGTTAAAGAACATTAATTAGACTGATGTTTACATGGTGGGTGTAATTCCAGCTGTTGAGAAATAAGTGTGGGATTTGATGGAGCAGGATATGTTTGGTGGAGTTCTGTGTTCCAGAAGTCTGATACCTTGAAGAAGCATGAATTCTTTTTTTTTTTTTTTTGTTTTCTGTTTTCTTTTGAAGCTTACTGAGTTGTAAGGCTGGTTTATTTTAGTACATGTGCTTNAGTGGGGGATTTGATGGAGCAGGATATGTTTGGTGTAGTTCTGTGTTCCAGAAGTCTGATCCCTTGAAGAAGCATGAATTCTTTTTTTTTTTTTTTTTGTTTTCTGTTTTCTTTTGAAGCTTACTGAGTTGTAAGGCTGGTTTATTTTAGTACATGTGCTTATATAAACAGATCTATTAATATGTTTTATATGAGAGTTTCTGTTTGCATATATATATACACAACAGTTACCATGCTTGTTTTCCAACATCATTAATGATTTTGGCCTATAATAACTAAAGATATAAATTAAAATCTTAAAATAAAGTGCATTACAAAAAGACAGGGTAAATAAAGATTTGAAGGTTCTGTTAAGAAGAATGAATTCTTGCATTCAGTGTTTGTAATCGTTATTGATACAGTTATTTCTGCTGGTTCATTATTTCAATATTGTAATCATGTCTAATTTGCCTATAAATGTTTGCATAAGATGCAAAAGGGAACAGTGTGTGATGATAGAAGTACTCTGTGCAAGGTGAAGCCCAGTAGTTCTGATTATCAAAAATCATTTGTGTTGACCTCTCTTCTGAAGCTGAAGTGCATCAATAACCTTACACCACTTGAGCAGGGATTGAAGATCTGTGTGTAGCTTCTAAAATTGCTACTCTTTGCAGAGTTTCAGATTTCATCCTGGTAGCTGGGATGTGGGCTGAATGCCATTACAGTTTGCTATGTTAGGGATTTACTGGTGCTATTGGGTAACTGATGAGCACTATGGATACGGCATTGCGCAAAATTACTGTCTTGCATTTCTCTGGGGTGGAAGATGACTTCAGTTATTAACATAATTAGACAGATTTAATTTTTAATTTTTTTTTAATTTAAATGCTTTATTTAAGTATGCAATTCAGACTTTCTTAGCTAGTGGTTATGGAATTCAGACTTTATTTCAGAGCCAGAGATCAGGTCTCAAGTTTATCACACCAACTTTTATGATAGACTTTGACCCTGCTTGTTCGATCAAAAAGTAAGATCTGAAATTAAGTCTACCTTTTGAAAAGAGTTCTATTTCTAATTTCTGGAATGTGCTGTGCAAGTAATACCTTAACTGAGGTGTTTCTTAATAGGCTGGAGAGCGGAGAAGAAACTGTTTTGTTTTTGTTTTGTTTTCTTTGTGGGGATCAGAGCGCTGCTAATGTGCTTGGATGCCATAGTGATAAGTACTATAAATATCCAAATATATGAGCCAACAACTGGAAATAAATTTGTAAACACTAAGTTCTTTCCATTATCAAAGGCAGCAATTGAAGCATTTTCTGCTCTCCCACCTCTTGCTCTGTACTTTTAATTGTGCACATCACAGAAGACAAAAAGGGCATAAAAACTGTCTTCAAGTATTCCTGGGGAGCAGAGAGAAGTGATCACTAAACCCATTGAAAGAAAATGTAGTTCAGATTGATTCTGTTCAAGTTTGTTAGTTGTCTGTAGACAGTGAACTGCTCTTCTGTTTAAATAAAGTCTAAAACTGGGCAGCAGTACAGGTCGTAGCACTTAAAATAGCTGCAGTTTTTATGCCATGAGATATGCTGTGGGTAAGCATGATGGGCTGTGTTCAGTAGTGCTGGAGATTCTGTGGGTACTCAGGGAAGCGTGTTGGCAGTGAACCAGCGTTCCCATTCAGGTGCTAGGTAAACTTTGCTGTTGGGAATTGAGCTGCCAGATTGATTTCTAGAATTATGGCAGTCAAATCCCAAACTGCACCAAGGAAGGACTTCTTTTTCTGTGCGTGTGTATAGCATCTTCTTTTTGCTTTGAATGCTTTAGCATGTTTTATCTTAAATGATTACAGAAATCATCTCAAATATGGAAGTTGTAGTTGGGTTAGAGTTTTATTATCTACAGTAGATCAAGTTTTTTAATCTGGGACTGCTGATATAATTTGTAGCAAGTCTGCTTCATTCCAGGGAGGATAAATTCAGTGGACCAAATGGTGCCTGACATATATATGATTTGGCAAAGGAACTTCTGGTCTTTCAGGATGAGAAACATTCTGTTAAAGCATTTTTCATAATTAATTACTTATATTTTCTTGTTTTTATGATTTAGTTGAATTTATTGCTTTCATTTAATTAGTGTGCTTAATCATAAAATTTTTCAAGTCGTTGTAATGTCAGGGCACTAAACTCTTTTGGCATAGGAAGTGGGTGAAAAAACAACTTTAGACATGGATTGCCAGTGAAAGAATGGGGAAGCTCTAAACTGATGTTAATTATTTTTTAGAAATTTGTTTTAGAAATTATTTACAAAGCTAAATCTCTTCAGTAGGAAAAGCTGTGATAAAAGACTCTAATGGTCGTTATGTGTTTCTCTCCTGATTCGCTATCAGTTTATTTAAGCATTGATTATAGTTAAAATCAGATCTTTCAGCCAGTCTTGTCAAAGGGTACAAATGGTCTTTAATTTTCAGGATACTTCAAAAAATTTGTGACATACAGATTCATTTTAATAGTATCGAACAATCTTTGTTACAGACAGACTACTAGCAATGAAAACACACTCTTAAGAATTAATGCATACATGAAGTTTGGGGTTTTTTTTTCCTCCAGCCTTTAAAATTATCCTTCATGGCTTCTTTGTGGATGGACATAAAAGGAAGTAATAGTTCCCTTCTGGAGTGGAGGCTTTTTTACAGTACAGAAATCCTCCAAAGAGTGTGAGATTTGGTTCTAAATACACCCTCAGAATTAACGCTCCTAATTTCACCTTTGTAACATTTACTTCTGCTCAAACTGTCCTCCTAAAATCAGGTCCTCAAGGGTGTGTGAAGGTTGGGGGTCCTGGAGGAAGAGTTATTTATGGGCAGTGCAGAGCTGTGAATCCCTCTCCTTTGTTTTCTGCTGTAGGTAAATTCTGTATTAGAATTGGACTCTCTGTTACTAGTAGTCTTACTACCATGGCTCCACAGGTGTGCCTAAAAAATGGAATGTTAAAAGCTGGGGTCAAAACAGTGAAAGCCAAATGGTGCACAGAAGCAAAGGGTTTTCCACATCTGTTTATTATATTGTAATCAGTTTTGTGGGATGGAATGTGGAAGCTCTTTCGTATCTTCTTGTTGCCACTGTTGCTTTAAGAAATGTTTCTGTTAGTAATAGGAATCTTGCTATAGGAAAGTGCTGGGAATTCCAGGTGGGTCTTGCACTCCCTTCCCTTAAGTTTATTACTACTTTGTTTTGCTTGAATTTGTGAAATTTAAAAAGATAACCAGGGTAGCCAGTACTGCTCAGTGTAAAGAACAGTGGGAGGAAGCAGGTGAAGTTTATAAGTGACATTAGTCTAATTGTTGTAAGAGTTTGTCTCCTGTTCTTCATTTGGAAAATACAGATAATGATACTTAATTTTTGAAGTATAAAATGTGATTTCTTCTGTAGGATATAGGGCTGTGCTAAAATCCAATTTAAAGTTAATCCTCTGTGACCTGAGCTGAGTTCCAGATGGTGACCTACATGTGGAGTAGGCTGTTAATTTGTTATCAAAGCCCTGACGTGTCTAAGAAACTTTAAGGGAAGGTGAGATTAGAGTATGGTAAATGAAGGGTGGAGTAGCAAAGCTAGGAATATAAAGGTTAGAATCTAGAGTGCTATAAAGCTACTTCTGCAACATTGTATTTTATTCTTTCTGTATTTACTTTACAGGATTTTAGTAACATTTTTTTCTTTCTTTTTTTTTTTTTTTTTTCCCAATTTCTTATTTAAATTTCCCCACTTTCTTATTGGGGTTTTCCCCAAATCTTAGTAAGTAATTAAGTAGACTGCTAGGTCTGCAACAGACCTGCTCCAGTTGATTATGAGGTGCTGTTAACATATTACCATCTCTTTTACCATTTGGGGATCAGCATCAAGGAGAGACTTCCCCAGTGAGTTAAGTTACTCTTGAGGCACCCGTTGAACTTTTGAGGTTGCTGGGGAGGATTTCTGGCCCTTGGAAGGGATTACTGCTTGACACAGGCATTCCCAAAGTGTATTAAGTAAATTGCTTGTGGCCCATGGAGCGCTTCCAAGAGGTGCACAGCAGCAGCAGTGCTGCTGCAGGGCAGGCTGGCTGTGCTTGGCGACCTGGGCTGACCTTAGTCTGCAGCAGGAGGAAGGAGTCAGCCAGGGACAGTCCTGCTATGAAGCAGTGAAGGCCAGCAAGCAGTATCCTCCTGCCTCACTGGACCCATGGCAGCCTCACTGCTGTGGCTGCTCACAGCACCTGCTTCTGCCTGTTAAAGGGTTTCTTTTTCCATCTGAGTAATGTACATGTGTTCTAATTGTACAGAAGTCTCTGTGATACTTGGAAGAGTTACCAATTAAAGGGCTGTCAGATATTGGAACAGGCTGCCCCAGGGAAGTGGTTGAGTCACCATCCCTGGAGGTTTTCAAAAGATAACATGTAGATATGGCACTTGAGGCCATGGTTTTAGTGTGGGATGTGGTAGTGCTGGGTTAATAGTTGGACTTGATGATCTTGAAGGTCTTTTCCAACCTAAATTATTCTGTTCTATGATTATGGGTTCAGGCTTGGGCTCCCAAAGTGAGAATACAGAGGTAAGCTAGGAGGATGACTACTGTGCAAGGCTCAGCTGAGGGAGATCAGTGGAGGAAATGAAGCTGAAGTGTGAGATCGGGAGAAAAAATGAAGGTGTGTTCTTTCTTCCCTACTTGTGTGGTCTGGCATAAAACCAAAGGGTGCTGGTCCTGTTTAGAGCTATTCCTGGTGGGCTGTGAACCAAGAGGTCCACTGCTCTATGATGAGGATAACAGATACCAGTTGAATCTGAATATTTTAATATTTAATTAATTTTTAATTATTCCAATACAAAGTCTTAGTAGAAAGAGTATTAAACTGTCATTAGTGGATAATTATCTCAAAAACATAGCCAGAAACTCCAGTCTCCTTGAAGGTGGGATTTAACATTCCAAAGTGATTTGACATTGAATTGACGGCTCTGTTTCTACCTGTAGTTATGAAGAAAATGTGAAGTATTGATACATACTTTGGTCAACTACAGAGTTTTAGCTCTCTGGAATGATAATGCTCTCTGGGCGCCCTCAGGTTTTGCTCTGGTCCCTTGTGTTAGACAGCATGTCAACTCTCCTCATCTGAGTTTGTCTTCAATTGCACATCCTTTGCCCTTCACATCTTAGGTGAGGTAGTTTTGCTGCTGAAAGGTATCAGCCTAGCTAATCTGGGAATGTTGTTGTAGAGGGTGGTATCAGAGGCAAGTTAGAGAGTTGGGATAATACAAGTGAGTTTCCTGTGGAGAATGAGAAAGCACAACTTCCTTGGTAGAAAGGTATAGAAAAGGGTAGGTATGTTCCTGGTACTGGGTGTTCTCTTGCAGAGAACAAAAATACCTAGAATTATCCCCCTCTGGAGGGCAGGAGTGGATCTCTGTTCTGATGGGCTAAGTTACTCTAGTTTTTTTGAGTCATCCCTAGCTGGGGATGAAAAAATAATGCCTGCGAGAGGGAGTATCTGACGGCTGTTGAAGTAGATGGTGTTTGTGGCATGGGTATCTTGCAAATACAGAAAGGAAGGAAAACAGATATATTGTGGCATCCACAGTAATTTTCCCCCTTTAGCCATTACTTTTAAAGAAGGTCCTAGGGGGATATTTGATTTCTTTATGTCTTCACTGTTAAGTGCTTGTTGTTGGAAAATGGAATTGGAAGCTGTAGATGGCCTTCATAAAAGGACAAATGCAAGTTAAGATCTAGACTTCTAAAAAATGAGACAACTAACCACAAAAGAAACTCCCTGTGGCAGTATAGGTTTTCACTCATGCTTCTGCTTCAGCGAAATCAAGTTGCCTATTTACGTGACTGCTGTTCTGGAATATTGCTTTATCCTCTTATCTGGGGGGTGAAAATAGAACCTGTTAATCTAAAAACTGTTCTACATTGTTATATAACCATTTCTTAAAAATAGCTCTTAGATGGCTGGAGAAGATAGATGCTGTGGGATTCAAATTTCGCTTGGTTTGTGCTCTTTTACATAGAGCATCCATATCGCATGCATAATATTTTATACTATTTTGTGGTGGCCAGCTGCATGTAACTCACATGTGCTCACACAGTGGCCCGTGAACATCTGTAGCACAGCTCTCTCTCAGGTGCTTTACATGTATAGCAGCAAAATAGCACCAAAGCTGAAGCTGAGTGTAGAGAGGCACATCAAGAGAACGCATTGAGGATGGGGTGTTTCTTTGTGTGTGTGTCACTTACTGCTGGGAGAGTTTAGCTTTTTGAAAATGGTTGTTCAGAGCATCCTTTATTCTGTTGTATTTCTAGAAATTGCTATTATATTTGACTGGGTTTGTGATATCCTTGGTTGAAGAGGCAAAGTGCATAAATCAAAAGGTTTATTATACTCTGGTGAAACAAGTTTATTCTTTTAAGACATACTTATATCTTAACATGCTCAGTTTTGTCATCTAAAGTGATTTTTATATAAGTTAGGTTAGCCCTTCTTTTTACAGATTAATTTAGCAGGTGGCCATTGCAAGCTTGGACCAATAGCAGTCATAAATAACTTGTTTTCAGTGACTGATATGGAGTAAAAATTTGTTCTTGGGCTTACCTGCTGTTTGCTTTAGACTATTTACTCAGATAAAATCTGTGAAATATTTCTGCTTTGTTAAATGTCCCGTGGTATTGTATTTGTCACTTGTTCTTTTAATGAATCTAACATTCATTTTAATTCTCTAACATTGGCACATGGAATAATTGAGTAGAGTAGGGAAACCAAGAATAGAATCTTGCAGTAGTTGACTTTGCTGTAATTTGTTTTTCTCTGCTGAATAATCTTTTCCTGTAAAACAAATTTTGCCTGCTGCTTTTTGAAATGTGTGCCTGTTTGTCAGAGCTGCCCTTGTTGCACAGGACCAATGCCTCACTTCATTTTGGAGTGGCAGCATCTTACCTCTATGCACTGCTAGTTTCCTTTACAGTCCCCTGTTATATCTTTTTCTGAATCTGGGTTTTATGTAAGTGAGCTAAGTTGACCCAGATCTGGCTCAAGAGTAGAAGTTACTAAATTTTTTCGAAGATGCTTCTCTTTTGGAGTTGTGGATTCCCCAGCTGAGTATTACTAGCCTAGATATTGCTGGGTAAATTGGCAGTTCACAGAAATATTAATAGGCAGTACTCTTTTTTTTGTGTGTCCTGAAATACCAGTTCTGCTAGATCCCTTGGGCAGGACAGATATATTTGGTGTGTATCTGGTATGTTGGGGGTCTTGGGGTTTTCTTTTTACTCTCTGCATATATGTACCTAATGAGTGTTAAGATCTCAGGTTTACAGTACCACTCACAAGCACTTGCCTTTTTCTGTTTGTTTGTAGAGTTTGTGTTTGTTTTCCCATATCAAAAACTGTTGCACTGCCTTGGTACAGTCTCCCCGAAGTCAAACACAAACTGTTGTTAGAAGTTTTTGTTAAGCTTCATTTGTTGAAACTCATGTAAAATTCTACCATTTGCATCTTATAATTGGTACTGCCAAACAGCTAGTTTAAAGAAGTTTATTTTAAAGCAGAATGTGGATCATTTTACCCAGTATTTTCTTGCACAAAAAAAATCTGAAACCCAAACCAGCTAAATACGTCAGGGGAATGTGTATTAACTTTTAATGAGGAGTGTTTTGGATGACAGATCATTCTACCAAATGTATTTTAATGTCAGTTAGTACTGAGAATTTTGATCTCAAATCTGACTGTAGTGGCACCTAGGAGTAAACTGACACTTTCTACAGAGCTTGTCTCCTGTGTAGTGTTTTTTTAACTGATCACGTAGGATCAAAAAAGCAGATGTATGATCGCTGTGTGCTTCATTTTGGTACTGATGTTGGTTTGTTCACCCCTGTGCAGTTCTTTGGGAAGATGCTCAGATTGCCTTTTGTCATCTAAACTAAGTAATGGAATTAAGAACTTTGGCTCTTGAAATGGGATGTGGAATGCGGAGATCGATTGGTAGTGCTAAGGTGAGCCCATATGAAGGTGTGGCCCACTGTGTTACTTAGTTGTGTGCTCTTGCTGCTAGAATCTTAAGACGTTTGCTAATGAGGTTTTTGCCAGGTCTGCTATCTCAGGTGTGGTGGGAACCCAGTGTTAAGGTACAGGGATGACCTCTCAGGCGTGGGATAACACTCTTTAAATAAATCAAAGCTGGTGCGTGTTGGCTGTGCCCTAACGAGACTTGATCAAAGAGCGGATTTGTGAAAGAGTATTTCAGTACCAGAAATACTGCGACTTAATACAAAGTAGTAGCTCCTATAAGGCACGTTCCTTGTCAGTGCTGTGTTCTAGGAAACAGTTTCAGGTAAATCTAAGTGAAGCAAGGCAACCTTTTACATGGTAAGCTGAAAAGAGGATGTGAATAATGAGAAAATAGGGAAATACAAGTTATTTTCTTTGGGTAAATATTTTTCATTTGCTCAGTGAGGAGGTATAGTTTTGTCTTGTTCGGTGACAGTTACTTTGTTAAGCTTTAATAAATTTTAGAACATACTTGTTTCTCACTCCCCCTTTTATTGTATTGTTTGCAAATTGAGAATGTTGTCCTCATTACTTACTCTGAGTATGATTGTTGCTACCCTATCACCTCTCTGTCAAACAAGGGAGAAGGTGTGTTTGCCTACGGGGCATGGAAAAGAATGAGAAGTCACAAGTGAGGGAAAAGTGAATTCATTAACTGTGAGGAGGAGGATAAGGAAGATGGATACCAAATGACCAGGTCTTAATAAATTAGATATCTAAATAATTAGATATGTTAAGCAAGTTTCTGTTCAGGTATGTTCATATGTACATAGCACTCATTTCCCTTTGTTGGTAAGGATGTCTAAGAAGCTGTTTGCCATTTGCTGGAACTCGGTGTTACCTCTGTGTTTCTTTCCTTGCATAAGTGTGGAGGCCATCCTGGTACTTATGAGTGCAGCTTTTACTCTTTCCAGCATGGCTTTTTGCTCTACCTACTGAAAATTCTTTAAACTTGCCTTGTAATATTTTTTCGTATCTATACATTGTAGGAGGCGTGTGAGGCTGTCCTACCATTTATTCCTTTTTCCATCTCTCTATAGTAACATTGCTCAGGGATAGTAGCTTTACCAGTATTTCCTGGTAAAGGAAACAAAGTCCTAAAAGCAACAAAATTGCTTCAGTTTTTGAAAATCGCGTCTCAACTACAACCTTCTAAGTTCACATTCATATTATTCAGCATTGTACTGTTCAAATTCTTTGTGAATTACATAGCTTTTAAATTCCTTCACCTCTTAAAACTAGTGAGTTTTCAGGTACAACTTGCATTCTTTTGATATGCAACACAGTAGATTACATAAAATCCCATACAATTAATGTGAAACAAAGTAGAACTGACTTGGAGTTGCAACCCACACCTTATGTAAAAGAATTCTGATTGATACTGGCAGTACAGTGATGGTAATGGTGGAAGGCAGTGAACTTCCTTCTTTTTTCCAATTGACATTAATTGGACTTGCATCTAAATACCACATGACTGTTTCTGCTTTGAAGGCATAGATGTGACACACCATCTTAGTTTACTGGCACTAAATTTTTTAGCATTTAATATTATTTAAAATAAGCTTTAGTTAGTATTACATTTTGCCTCTAGTAAGTTTTTTGTTAGTTATTCTTTTATATTAGTTCCTTGCTGTTTGAACACAGAACTCTATAAACAAATAATGTTTAGGAATTCCTTCTCATACAAAACTTGTTAAATGTCTGAACAGTTCCCTGCTTTGTCTGTAGTGCTTCCTTTTCTGCCACAGCTTTCTGTGATGCATGTTCTTTTATTCTTTGGAAGAGAGTTATTTGCGGGGATTCCTTCCTTCATTCACCTCATATTTTGACATAGTAAATGTGAAGTAATATGAAAAAGGCCTGTAAACAGAATGATGAAGAATTCTAGACAGTATGAAAAAAAAAACCTAAAAAAAACCCCAACAAACCAACCAAGCCCAAACCATTCCTGTGAGTGCGGCTGCACCCTGGAAAGGCATGCTTTAGCTTCCAGAGGATGAGAAGTCAGTCTGCTTATGACTTTTTACAAGAACTGGCCTCCTGCCTGGCCACTTTGAAATGTCTCATTTGGTTCATCTGATTATCTCTGATGCATTAGGGCCTGTCCAGTTTGTGAGTAGGTAGGCAGGGAGGAACACACATGTAGCATCAATACTACTGTCATGTCACATCATCCCGTTGTCTTTGGCTTTCATCCAACTCCCAGGAGAGTTAGACACTTCTGTTGTTGAAAACAGCTGTTTTGGAGATTTATGGGAAGCACCCACATGCTTGCATGGTAGATGGAAGACTCATGGCTCCTTCAGTCCTATGCTGGATGCTGGAATTGTTTCTGATCTGTTGCTGGGGTCCATACAATTGAGAGCTACAGGACAGTTCAGAGGAGCTGAGGTCCTATAATGAATGTCAGAGCTTTAGTTCACTAAACCACAGCCAGATTTAAGACCTTCAATTTGTATAATGGAGGCTGGACTTCCCTGTTTATCTTCTGCTCAGTTAGTAAGAATAGTTCAGTTTATTTTCCTGAATTGGGGTAAACTATGTCAGTGTTGTGGGTGGGAAGGGAGGACAGGAAGAGAAGGTCAGGTTTTTTTAATACTGGTGTTTTTCTCCATGATCAGGGCATTCTAATTATACCCTGGATAAAATATCAAATTTCAAAGTCCTTCACACAAGGAAGGTTTACTGCTTTTCAGTGGCATTAGATACACACGCATCCCATAAACACAAATGTGTTTATCAAAATATATTTTGATAAAAGTGTATCAAATATATTTTGATTTTGATTAATATTGGGTAACTGTATTAGCTGATTACTCTGCTATTGTTTGATAATATCTTATCTGGAATAGTGAAGAATTTGTCAGAGGTGTATCTTATACGGGAGTTCTCATAGCACTGGTTTCATTTTGCAGCTTAAGAAGTTTGAGGGTTACACTGAACCTTTTCTGACTTGTGTGTTTGGCTGACTTTAGGCAACAGTTAAAGATTTTAAGTAGCTGCATGAGGGTGGTGTGTCTAGCTTGAGAAATTACTTCAGAGGTTTTTCTTCCAATATTTAGAAAGCATAGCGCAGGAAAATGCAAATGAGTAGGAGGTGTTCATTAACTTTATATTGAAGAATTTCTTTCTTCTATCCCTCTTTTAGAGACAAGTGCCTGCTGTTCTCTCTCCGTGATTAGTTTTTTATTAAGACCAAAGTTGATTTTGTTACATCATTTTCTATGCCAGATAAGCAGTAATTAAATATTTCAGAAGTGTAACACAAGATGGTAAGAAAGCCATATGAAAAATTCTTCTTTTTTTTTATTCCGTCTGCTGTTACTATATGGTAGAAATCTTGTAATGTGTTTGTAAAATAGCATGCTTTCAATTCTCTTATTTATGTGGCTTTGGAAGTACTGGATCAGGTATTAAAATGTCATGCCTTTTAGAAAAGTACTCCAGGGAGTTTTGTGGTGGGCCTCAGAAAAAGTTATTACAATAATTGAAAAGAAAAAAATTGTCGTATAATCTTATTTCTGTTGAAAGGAAAACCAGTAGCATCTAGCTACTTTTTTATCCCCATGTCTCTTTCAGCTTTCATTAAAGAGAGCAGTTTTTAGCTTTGAAAGACTCTGGAGACACACAAACCATGTTTGAGAGTGTTTGTAATCTTCAAATAAATACCAGATCAGTGAAGTAAACCCCAAGTAATCCCAAGGAGAGAACACTTTCAGTTCTGAACTGGCATTTGCGTACCCCCGCCTGTATGGAAGGGAAAAACCTGCTGCTTGGATAAAGTTGTCTTTGGCAGGCTTTGGCCAGATGGAGCTTATTCCTGTGTCTACAGCAGAAATAATGTCTCTTAAGTTTCATTATGCTTTCTGTATTCTCTCCTATTTTTGATGAAATCTACAAATTTCCTGGTTTTTTGTTGCGAGATGTTTCCAAAGGCAGACTGATTCTCTTTCCAGCTGAGCCGGCAGGCAAGGCAGACTTGAGCAATATGCTCTAAGAAAAAGTGTGAATTTTCTCATATGTTTCAGTGAGCGTTAATGAGAAGACTAATTAGGACAACTTGAAGCCAAAATTACTGTGTTTCTCTTTGAGACAAATTATTGGAGACATCCAGCAGCTGTACTTGGATATAAGTGGCATTCCAAGTTCAAATCTGCTTGAAGAGTTTAGAATTGGAAGTGAAGTAAAGAAGTTTGAATCTTAACTCAAAATTAATTAATTTCTAATTTAATTAAATTTAGAAGAAGGAAAAATAAAAATCTGTCACATATTAATAAGTCATTTAATCTAATAAATGAAGGAGATAATGTATTTCTAATTATTATTGTTTTTAATTTTAATTTGAAAACCATGTATGGGTAACATTAAGTTAGTATTTTAGATGGAAGATGCTATATTAAATACTATTATATATTTTTTACTATATTAAGTTTTACAGGTACGTGTATACAGGATTTCTTTTACCTTTCTCTTGCAGGTGTAACATTTCTACTCCTAGAAATCTACATAGCCTAAAACATTGGTCAGTTATTTTTGAATCCTAATACACTCTTATTTTCTTTGGGTATAAAAAGGCCTTGGACTGCTGCCTTTGCTGTACTGACTTTCTGCTGTGTCAGATTCAGCTTCTAGGTAGGGTTCAGTACAAAGGTTAGTTTTCTTGAATGTTACAAAGCTAGCAGCCTCAAGCCAAGGAGTTACCTATACAAGAGGAGATGCATTTCTTTCTTCTGTGCATTTCCATCCCTGATTTCCCTGAGAGTCTTTTCCTGATGAAAAATATTGTAAGAAAAGTAACAAGAAATAAGAACCAAGAAATGCTGCAAATGAAAACAAGTGGTCACCACCAGCTGTCTGTTGCCTCAGTAGCAGCCCCCCAAACCAGCTTTCCCTGTAGCTTTGTTACTGAGCATGGTTCCATAGGATACAGAATATCCATTTGGTCAGTTGGGGTCAGCTCTTCCAGCTGTGTCCTCTCCCAGCTCCGTGTGCACCACCAGCCTCCTCACTGGTGGGGTTAGAAGCAGAAAGGGCCTTGACTATATGTAAGTGCTTAGCAGGCACTGAAATATCCCTAAATCACCAGCACAGTCTCCTGAACAAATCCAAAACATAGCCCCATACCAGGTACTGTGGAGGAAATTAACTCTTTCCCAGCCAAACACAGCACAGGAGGCATACTTGGAAATTGGTGAGATCCAATTTCTTGGTGAGAATTGGTGAGAATGGGTGAATAACTCTGTCCAAGTGACCATTATTAAACTGGCTTGTCTACACCACTGCCGTTTTACAAATTGCATTTATTGAATCGTTCTGCCTTCAAAAAATGAGGAGTGATGGAAGAGGAACCAGCCTTGGGTCTCCTGAACCACCTCTATTGTTCATGGTATAGAAGCTCCTTAGTATATGTGGAGTGGGGGAGAAAGCCATCCTTCCACCTTAAAGCTGGCATTGGTTTCTTTGGCTCACAGGCTGAGAATTCTGTCTGAAGCTGCTGTTGCCAATGCTTAGTGCGCTTTTCTTTTTGTAATCATGAGCAAAATAAACTTGAAAATCTCCACTTTAATTAGTTTCCATTCTTAGGGTTAAGAATGATCTAGAAGGCCCTACTTTGTCAAGAAATATCTTTCCTTCTATTTTTACATTTCACCTTGAATTTGATATTTTGTCCTATCTGAACTAATGTTAATGAGCTCTGTGTTGCACTTATTTACGTGATAAATTTCTCTTCACAGATCATTCAACTTCAAGTGGTACATCATCATTTAAGCCCAGCCGATCACTGGTTTCAATCCCCACTGCCCATGTGATGCTGTCTAGTGCCAGCTCTTCACTTTCCAAACACAGGGAAGCTTTCAAGTCTGATGGCTCAAAATGGAGTACAAGCTTTGTACGGTCAGGAGGAGGCAGAAATCAGGGAGCCCTGGACAATTCTCTTGACATGAAAGAAGCAAGACCTGTAAGAAAATGGTCCTCCTTGTCTAAACTCAGCTCACCAAATAATTTCAGCCAAGATGGAAGTAGTCATTCAGTGGAATACAGGGCTGGTACGGACAAAGCTGTGCCACCTCAGTTAAGGACAAATGGGCCAAGCTGTTTGCATGACAGCATGGAGTTGCTAAAAATTGAGGACAAAGAAATGGGGAAAAAACGATCTTCTCTACTGGACTGCAAATACAAATTTGAAACATGCAGCAAAGATGACTTTGTTTCAGATTCCCCAAGTAGGAGACATGCCTTAGACCTGACCTACAGTGCCTTACCTGAAAGCAAACCTACGGCAGGCGGCTGTGAAGCTTTTGGCCAGAGATACGCGACGCTGGGACAGCAGGCTGTGAGCGGAGCTCCCATACAGCCGGCGGTGAGGACTCAGATGTGGCTCAAGGAGCAGCTACGGGCAAATCCCCTGGACTGCAGGCCTGCTGAGGAGCCCTACGGTGTGCCTGCATGGCACATGCAGCAGCTTGAGGACTTCAGAGTAGCAGGTGACCAGCCTTTGCAGGTAAGGCCAGAGCTTGGTGTTTGCTGCCATCATGTGGCATCCTGTGTTATACCTGAGGAATAACAGACAGTTTTCAATGGAACAGGAGGCTGTTGCTGCTTGTTTCTCAATATTAGTAGTTTGTTGTTGTTTGTTGGGTTTTCTTTCATTTCTGCTGTCTGTTTACATGATTTTTACTAGTTAAAAAATAAGCAGTGATATCAAACTGAATTCCATTTTTAATGGAATAAGGAGATTAAATATTGATTCAGCCTTGCAAGACGCAAAAGTCATTCTTATTTTGCTGAATGCATAAATGCAGCCTCTTTGTAATCCCTTTCGGATCAAAATACCTTCACATTTCCCCCACTATACAGTTACTCTAAAACTACTTGGTGAACCTCTTCCTGTGCCCAGCTTCACATGAAAACATTGTCATAGTCCCATGCAGACAGGCCCAATGAATCAGAGTTCATATTTACCTGTGTAGTACATTTGGCTTGGTTTGACAAAAAAATCCCAGTTTACAATATATAAATTTCTCTGAAAGCATTTTAGGGTTAGACTAGGATATTATCTCAGCCGAGATAATCTAGCATTTTGTTCAATTTCCTGTTTTCGTCGGTCTGAAGTACACAAAGTAATTTACAAAGAGTTGTATTCATCTTTTGTTGTTCCTTCTGTTGTATATTGATGGAAAGAATGACAAATTTAGAGATTCTTAACATCCAGTTTTGCTCTTAATGTTGATCTTGGTTTTGGTTTTTGGTGGTGTTTTGAGTTTTTGTGGTGTTGGGTTTTTGTGGGGTTGGTGGCTTTTTTTGTTTGGTTTTTTTTTTTTTTTAACTGAAGAAAATTAAAGCCAATTAATATGGCCAAACTAATAGTAATCTTTAAGGGTTTGTCTAAAAACCTGACATTGTTACATCTAGCCACCCTTTATTCCTGCAGAAATCCTCATCTTTCTCTAAGGACTTCAAAGATTCTGATGCTGATAAATTCCCCAGGCAGGGAGCAGAGGCTGATGGGGTCCTCTCAGAACCGAAGTGACAAAGATGGGCTCAGTGCTGAGGCTGGGTCCTGAGCACTGCCAGCTGGATTCTGGGCATTTGGCACCTGCTGGTGGCACTGAGGAGCACACATGAAGGGTTTGGGAAGCAACAGCAGGGTACCATGAGGGACCTTGGTCTATCCATTCATTCAGGTCTTCCTAAACACCTGAGATGTGTAGCTGGCTGCAGCCACCAGTGGTTCTGTCTGTGAGATTTGTGATCAGGTTACTGTGCCTGGATTTAAATATACCGAATGACATAATGTTAAGGGTTGGAAGGGACCTTAAAAATCATCTACTACCAACCCCCCTGCCATAGGCAGGGACACCTCCCACTAGACCAGTTGGCTCAAAGCCTTATCCAGCCCGGCCTGGGACACTGCCAGGGTTGGGACATCCACAACTTCCCTGAGCAACCTGTTTCTGTGTCTTACCACCCTCACAATAAAGAATTTCTTCCTAATATTCAGCCTTTGGTTTCCCCTTTTTCAGTTTGTACCCATTACTCCGTATCCTATCACTACAGCTCCTGTGAAGGAACTCCAGTAGGCCCCCTTCAGGTACTGGATGGTTGCTATGAGGTTTCCACTCAACCTTCTCTTCTCCAGGCTGAAGAGCCCCGCCTTCCTCAGCCTGTTTCTGTAGGGGAAGTGTTCCTGTCCTCTTACCAATTTTGTGGCCTCCTTTGGACATGCTCCAACAGTTACACATTCTTCTTTATGCTGGGGATACCAGACCTGTATGCAGTACACAAGATGGTGTCTCACAAGTTTTATTTACTTATTTACTTCATTTAGGCATAGGTCTCTTCTTCATCTTATATGTGCCTTTAAAATACTTTGTTTAGGATGGGTGTTTCAGAAATTTATTTTGTTTAGATCAAAAAGAACTCCCAGCTTTTGTCCTTCAGGTCTCAGAAGTGCTTTCTCCTTCTGATCTTGTTTAAATGCAGTATGAAGGCAAAGTTAAGTGTTTGAAACAGATGAAGCCCTGTACGTATTATTACAGTTAGTCAAAAACTTTCATCCATGCAGGCATTGCTACTGATCTGTGTTTGGAGGACAGAGCCAGCAGGGGGAACACAAGCATTATTTATCTTTGATTCACAAACAGTGCTGCACCTTTTCAGGTTTTTGAGATTTGACATATTGCCTAAAACTGGCTTTTGACTTGGTTTGTTGGTTTGTTTTTTTTTTTCCCCACCTGTAACTTTTACATCTTTGTGGAGGAAATTCCTGATGGCCTTAGCAAGCACTTCCACATGAGCACTTAGCATGATCTGGAATCACATTGCTGGGCCTTGAAATGGGATCTGTTTTAAAGCATGTGCAAGAGCAGTGAGCCTTTGGGTCTCAGAGGCATCCCCTGCTGTGGCATCCCCTGCTGTCCCTCCTTGCCCTCCTGTCTTTCTGACAGAGGTTACACCTGTAAGGAGGAGAGATGCCAGAAGCAATGAAGAAATGAGAATGGTTCTTCCTGTCTTGACACCAGTCTTTTAAAGAAACTTCAGCATCATTCTGCTGTGGCCTTTTTTCAGAGATCATGTGTACCTGGGAATGGGAATTATTTCTGAGAAACCAAGAAAACTGCAAGTGGAATGTATATCTAAGAGATAAAGCAGAAGGCCTAAGATCAAGCTGATGATTTATAAAAGGGGCAAAAGCCACTGCTTTATATAATTTTTCTAAAATGTTTCTTTTCCTTTTAGTGAGGACTGCTTTTGCTCTTTTGCTTTTAGTATGTATATATTCTGATGGAAATGTAGTGGTTTTTCTAGGACTGAAAAAAATAGTTTATCATTATTTTGCTTTAAAAATACTATTGCCATGAGCAGAGAATACATCAAACTTTGCTTTCAACTGTTCATCTAGAACAGCTTTGTGTATCTTTAAGATAGCTGCACTCTGTAGCTTCCCCTTGTACCAGCCTATCACTAATGAAGTAAGAATAGACAGCAGCAATTTTCTGAGTTGATTTTGAGGACTGATGGTTCAGGAACAGCTGTTGGACTCAATAATACACACTACAAGTAAGTTTTTATGTCCTCACAGACTGTTATAGACAGTTGACCATAGAAAATGCGAATTTGGAGTTAATGTTTGTAAAATCAGAGAAGCTTTCTATTTGTTTACTCCAAAGACTAATGGAAAGTATAATGAAACACCCCTCAAAAGCTGTTCCAAGGTTAATTACTTTCAAGCTTAAGATTCTCTACTTCCTTAGTAGTCTGAAGTTGACTGAACTCAGTGGTTTTTCTTATACTTTGCTCCCCAAATTATAACGCCTATCATGTGGCTTTTCCATTCCAATAGTAAACCATGGGATGTAAAGTAAAATTTCCTGTGCATTGGAAGGGAAGTTCAGAGTGTTGGGTAGAAGACCTACAGCTACATTGTGATTGTCCTTCAGGGTGTTGCAGGTTTGCAACTGGAGAAAATGTGCTGTGGAGCAACAGAATGCCTCTCAGAGAAGGTGCATCCTTCAGCTGTGGGTGTGATGTTTGTACATTTCAGAAATAAATCTCCAAGGAGAATCTGGTCTTTGGTTATTGTGTAACATCATGGAGTTGCATCTGAAAATTCATTTCCTTAGCTAATGTGAGTTATTTAATGTATGCTTTTTGAAAATAAACATTCTCCTACGCATTTCCTAGGAACAGATTTTAAAAGTTCTTCAGTATATGGAGTTCAGTTTATGCACTGAAACAAAGAACTATTGCTTTAATGAAAACAGTTTCCATGCAGAATTTATATTTCACTATACGCTTAATTGTTTTCAATATACAGCTGATCTTTGAATAAGGAAATGTGTGATAAGGACTGTATTAAGAGAAAAAAAATGCTTATAACACACCACAACATTTCCCATTTATTGAACTTGGAGGCCATAAAATCTAAATTAAAAGGCTCTATGTTTTCAAGCAATGGCATTAAAGTCTGATCCTATTATATATCCTGTTATCTGAATGCATTTGGTACATGCTGTGTGCTAGTCCAAAAATTAGATTTGAAATGAAAGCACGCCTTTAAAATTGTTGGAGAACATATAATAATAAGGAAAGCTTCAGAAGATTGCATATCTACATATTAACTTTGTACAGTGTTGCAAGTATCACAGTATGAATCTCTTTATTCCAATGTACAGAACATCTGTATGATTTCTTCATGGTGTGCTAAATTGTGTCAGAATATTGCAGAGATAATAAGTGGAAATTACTAAAGTGCATCTTTTCCCTTTAATGTACCAGGTTTAGTGGGGTTTTTTTAATGAGGAAAACACTGGATTGATCGTACCATGTATATAAAAGTTGCTGGAAATTAAGTTTTAATGCAATGAGAAGTTTAGAGTTATTAGAACAATTTTCATTGCAAAGCAGAAAAGGAAGAAAGTAAACTGCATGTGTATCTGAACATCGGTAAACAAAGCTGTAAAACTTTAATTGATAGAAAAGCCATAACATTTGTCAGACGACATTGTTGCCACAGAAAATTTTATTCTTAAATGTCAACTCAAAGCTAGGGGTTTTTTACAATCCTGTCAGATCAGAAAATTAAAATTATTAATGTCAACATTTTTCTTGTATCACATTTTGATGAAACCATACTTTTCAGGAATAGAAAACTTTTTAACATGAGGGATTATGACTTTTAGCTAGCAGAGTGAACTCCTTTACTGTGAGCCATAACTAAGCTTTTATGGTCTGTTCCTTTTGCTGTGAAGTTGGTAGCCCAACGAATGGGATTCCATTCACTATAAGGTGCTTGTAGGTTCAGTCTGGAGTGCTAGCAAATGATCGGAAACCAAACTTGGGCTGTGCTTGATTGCAGAAAGAGCCTTGGCATTGGTTAGCTGATAACTTTGCCAGCTTTGTATGTCATCTCTGGAAAATGCATGTTTCAGTAGCGTATTTCAGCATTTGTTGAGGATTCTGTCAAGTTCATTGCTGGCTGAGAGGAGGCTACTGGGTTTGTGTCTGGGGATTGTTTCTCCATGCTCTGATGGCAGAATTTCTCACAGACTTCCTTGGTATGTAATTTTTGATCTGATGTATTTTGATAAATTTTGATAAATTTGATAATTTGATAAATTTGGATTTCCAATTTTGATAAATTTGGAAATACATGCTCATTGTTGGCAGTTGGCTCATCTTCCTCAATTTATTAAAAAGGAATGTGATTTTATTGTTTTGTCAGGGCCAACTGGTATCACAGTGGTTTCCCTAAGATAGAGAAACTTCTGAATATAGAGATGGTCATATAGACAATAAGCTTTGGGTAGTCCCAAGCAATTTGTCAGTGAATAACCATTTTGTTGGGAAAACTGTTCTTATTCTGCTTTGGGCTAGAGTGGGTTTCCTGTTTGTTTTGGTGGTTTTGGTATGCTTTGAACCATCTATGTCAAGCATCAATAGGAATTCTCCTAAGTAATAATTCTCCTGAGCATCTTAAGGAATTCTCCAAAGCAGAACTATGTAACCATTACCACATATATCTCTGGTATATAAATTTACAGATTTTTTTTTTAAGCAGAATATTTCAAGATTATAAAAATAAATGATGAATTGCTTATTGTGATGTAGCTGTGCTAAGTTTTCTGCTTTAAATGCAAACAGATTGGAATTCATACTATTATAACTATCAGCTTCAAAAAACCATGGGTATATAGTTTGCAGAAGCCATTTCAAATGGTTATTGCACATATTATACATATCACATATCAGAGCAGGTGAGAAAAAAGCTTTGTTTTAACTATCTGTGCTGCTCTAGGCCATTGTGCTGGTTTGGCTGGGGCAGAGACATATATTGCATTTGGTACATGCTGTGTGCTAGTAGTAGTGTGTCTAAAGTAGTGTCCTTCGTAGTAGCTACACTTTGTACTTATACCAATCCATAGTCCCATGCTAACTACTATACCATGAAGAAAATTAACTTTATTCCAGATAAAACCATCACACTAATGCTCCATAGGCTTTGGAGCAGGCAGCATAGAGTGGAATGTGGATACTTATTAATGGCAGGACTTCCTTAAGCTTTCGGGTTTGCTGGGCATACTGCCTTTTCCTGTGAAAAGTCTGTTCATAGATCCAGTTTAGATGAGTCTCCTGCAGATAACTGAATGACAGTAGTGATCATATGGAAGTTCTGGGTGTGAACATGAAGAGATCAGCTCTGTAATACACTCAGCACTCAGCAGTATATGTGCTGAATCAGGGATGTGCTGTTGGCAGTAGGAAGCTGGAGCTGGGGCTTCCCCCATCCATGAAACAACATCTGCCTCTTTTGCACATATGTTAATATGCATATCTATGGCAATGAATTTACTGTACAATATATATATTTTTGGTGCACACTTGGTGGTTCCTATGGTTGGTTCCTGTGTTTCACTTGGGAAAGTGAGATGCTAAGGGAAAATTGTTTGGCTCCAATGTAATGTGTGAAAATCTGCTTCTGGTCCCCTCCTTTCCCAGTACTTCTCATGTTTTTAGCTCTACCTTCTGGAAAATCATTCCAACAGAAGTGTGCTCTTGTTGGTTAGTCTCCTTCCCAGGACCCTGTGGGAAAAGTACATCACCCTGTAAAGAACCACAAAAGAAGGTCCTGTAAGAAGTTTTTGCTGCATGCCGAGAGGCGAGGACAGGCTATGGACTGATGATTGCACTGGCAAGTAACAAGTGATCTGTCAAATACAGCTGGAGGGCTCCCACACTGCTCACTTGACCTGTGCATAAGTGGTAAATCCTCTTACTGAGGCTGTAATGCATCTTGGGTTTGTGCAGCTGTGCCTACTGCTGGAGTATGTGCTGCTGATAAAGGTTTCCTAGCCAGAGTTATGATAACCCTGGGTAATGGCCCTTTGTTTTTCAGTTGTTTTGGCAGTTGCTTCTTTAGATATGATGGATAACAGAAGGCTTCTTGCTTTTGAGGTGTTGCAGTGAACCACAGGTGGTCAAAAAAAGGTCTAAATAATAATAATGTTTTCATATTTGACCTTCACTTATCCCCATCTCTGCTACTGTAAGTTGCTTTTCAGGGATATCTTTGTTTCCATTTACAGCATCTGTGCTTTTCTCTCCACAGGTAATTTACTGTGTGCTGTCAACTCAAAGCTGGCATTTTGGTTTGCCTTCCTGCTGTCATGTCCCATTCAGTATATGTTCTACAGAAATCCCATTTTAAAAATTTGATTTCTGCTGTCCCCTTTTTGCAGAAATTATGTTTCTTGAATGCTGCAAATAATTTGTAGATCTTTAAATAACAATCAACTGTAGCAATGAGAAACTACAGTAGCTGCCAATGTATTCTTGGGTTTCTTCAGGTACCCAGTGAAGCTGTAGGTGCTTTCTTCACTCAGTTGCAGGTGCACAGCTTGTGCACAGCTCTTGGGATTGCTTTCTGTTAAATTTGGGGTGTGAACACATTCTCTGTAACTGTCAGATATTTCAGCCTCTGCAGTCTTCACATACTTGTATTCGGGTAATCTAAAGTGTCTACATTATCATTGCAAAATCCACAGGGTGGAATCTGAGAAGGAAGCAGAGCCTTGCAGAGGTTCACATCAGTTTCACAAGGATAAATGCGAGCACTAGAACCAAGACAATGAGCAGAAAGTTAAGTAGCAGGTTGAGACCCCTGTTGTTGGCAAGATCCATAATGTGCATCAGTCTGCCCTCTTGTGCCTGCAGCAGACTCTTAATTGTAGCTTAAGGTTGCTCCTTCAGCCATGTCAGTTCACATGAGTTTCATTGTGTCCACAGCTCTTTCCCTGGTTTTTAGTTTCTGCCACTTAAGAAAAAAACGTATGCTTACAATAGCTAGTTGTTTGGTTTTTTCCTGGAAAAGTATTCTGGATGCTCCTACAAGCCTTTTTTTTCTCAAATACCTTAAAAATAAAATGAAATAAAATTAAGGTTAAGGATAACTTTCATTCCAGTACTGAAGAAATTCTGAAAAACTAATAGTTGGAGGAAGGACTTGAATTTCCTTGTACAGTTTGGCCCTTCATTGACTTTACTAGTGTTTATGGTACTTCTCAGGCCCATTGAATTTTCAAAAGAATGAATGTTCTCAAGACTTGGTCTCTTTCAGCAACAGACTGTTGAAAATTTACTTCTAAAATACCTCTATGGGTGAAACACCTCTCTGCTCCCAGCTTTCTTATCTGGGCAAAATGCCTGTCTGATAATAGAAGTATTTCCTACCCTTCTAGGGTTTGGCATCATGCACTGCAGTCGTGTTTAGCTGGCAATGTGCTTTGTAAGGTCCATTGCAGTCTTGCAAATGCCTTACCAAGAATCTGGATTGAGCTGGCAGAGGATGTGTCCTTAGTGCTTTTAATAGCACATATGCAATTATTTATTTTAAGATAGCATTAATAACTTAACAATTTGGGTTTATTTATAGAAATATATATACATAAGTGAAAGGAACACATAAACTTATTCAACCCTAATACTGCCAACAGTTGCCAAAACTTGCTTTTAATAATTAGCTACATTTTTAGGGGAGAGCACAAGAGGGCAGTGTTTTATAGTTTTACATTTTATACAAAGTGGTAAATTCTGGCATAATTTTGCCTTAAAAAAAGCTTATAAAGCAATCAATTAGATATTACTACAGTAAATATAGGGCCTGTGTTAACTAATTTAAATTACCAGGGTTCTTATTGAGGTTAGCATCAGTTTTTAAAAGAATCCTTATAAATATGTTCTCAGTTTTGGTTTGTTTTTTCTTCTTTTCTTCCCCACTTTTTATCATGGAGGTCAAAGCTAAAAGGATTACATTTGTTGTTAAATAAGACATCTCTGGATCTCACAAAAAAAATGCCAACTTTTTTGGAATTTCACAAAAAAAAAAATCCAATTGTATTCTCCTAAGCACTATTCATTAATAGCCATACAAATACAGGTATCTGGTCTTTAATCTATAGTGTGTTTATATGCTTCCAAATATAAATGGGAACACTCTCTAAATGAATGTGTTCAATTATTCTGCTCTAATTTTGGCAGAGAGGATATAGCTAAAGCATGTTTCAGCATACATTAAAATGTGTGTATATTTTTTATGATTATTGTTCTGTATGTGTCTCAGAATGGATAAGGTTGGAGGGGACTACCATCTTCCTGCTCAAGCAGGGTTATCCTAGAGCACATGGCATAGGATTGCATCCAGGTGGTGTCTGAACATCTCCCATGAGGGAGACTCCACAGCCTCTCTGGGCAGCCTGTTCCAGTGCACAGTCACCTGCACAGTAAATAAGTCCTTCCTCACATCCACATGGAGTTTCCTGTGCATCAGTTTCTGCCCATTGCCTCTTGTCCTGTTGCTTGGCAACCACCCAGCAGAGCCTGGCTCCATCCTCTTGGTACCCCTTTCAGACAGACTTTGATAAGGTCCCTTCCCTCAGTCACTTCTTCTGGAGGCTGAACAAGCCCAGGTCCCTCTGAGTTTCCTCTTAACAGAAGGACTCCAGAGCCTTAATGAGCTTTGTCATCCTCTGCTGGACCTGCTCCAGGAGCTCCATGTCTCTCTTGTACTGAGGAGCCCAGAACTGGACACAGCACTCCAGCCTCCCTAGAGTGGAGTAGAGGGGCAGGATCATCTCCCTCGTCCTGCTGGGAATTCTCTTCCTAATGCATGCCAGGATACCACTGGCCTAGTTGTACCATTGGCCATTGGTATAGCTGTAGCAAAACTTATGTAAAAATTTTTTGTGCAGGGGGGTGACAAACATTTTGTGCACGTCGTGAATAATTTTGATTAAGGCAGTTTTACTCTTGTCTGTCCAATGAGTGGTTCAGTTCTGCCAGGAAGGGAAAGTTGTTGCTAAATTGATGTAGAACAGTTGTTAAAGAAATGCAGTTATCTGCTGCCTTCTAAAACACCTTTTGACTAGTCTTGGTCAGAGCAAAGTTTCAATTTTTAAATGGGTCATGTTTTCACATAGACAATAATATCAATTATTCAATTATCAAATCAATTGTTATATCATTTTTTGCTGAGGAGCTGGCTGAGGAATCATATCTTTAAAACCAGCTCTTTTTTTTTTTTATTAGGGTTCCTGATTCAGCTTCTTCCCAGTATAAAATTGTCATGAAAGCTGGTAATTTTTTTTTTTTTTTGGAGGAAGAGTAATACCAGATACCAGTAATACCAGCCTGTTTAGCAGTCTTTATTCACTATTAGTGTGTAAAATTACCTTAGGAAAAAGATTTAGCCTTGGGTGGAGTGGAGCAGAGAACTAAAAACTTAATCCAAGCTACGTGCTGTACATGTTTGCAGTTTTTATTATGACTCATAAAAGTGGTAAACTTTTTGATTACACTTGCAGAAATTAATTAGGAATAGTTACAAGCACTAGCTACTGAGTGGGAATCAGGTACATGTAAGTGACCTGGACATCACATAATAGTCAAGATTACTCTAGAAAGCCAAAATAGAATAAATAGTGATTTAGAGAATTAGAAAGCTGTGTGATGACTAGGTTCTTTTCACATAACTTCAATAGTAAGTAATAGAATGAATGCTTCTTTCTAAACAGAATTGGATATATTTTATGCATTCATATTTTTCAAGAAGTCCCTTTATTAAATAAAAATACTGTAGATATTATTCTTAAAGCTTGTATAAGTCTACAAAGAAGATTGTATTTAAAAAGGGTTTTTTTAAAATTTCGGGGTTCAGTTGACAATTGGTGACATAGAGGATAGTAACAGATTTTCTGATCAACAGGAGCCTGAGACATGAATGAACCATACAATATATGCAATATATCTGCATTGCTGTAAAATAGCAGTAAGGCTTCCAGTTTATTGGTAACTTGGTTTTGTTCTTGTTCGGTTATTGTTTTAAAATAAGTTATGGGTTTTCAGGCACATGAGGGGAAGTTGGAGGGTTTGTTTTTATTGGGTTCCATTTTTTAGCAATGCTTTACTCTGACTCCTTTATATTATTGGCTTGTGAAACCTCTAACCCAAACATGTTCTCAGAATGTAGTGCTGATGCTTTACTCTTAACACTTTTTTCTTCAGCAGGTTTTCAGTACTCTAAAACTGTTATCTATTTCCAGTTGAAGTCTCTTGAAACACATCCAAAGCAAACTAATGCTAGAAACTCTATCCATCACAAAAATACAGATTTGAAAAGAGAAGAAAAGAAAGAAGGATTAAAAGGGGAAATATGCTTGCTAAAATCTCATGCATTTGTGAGAGTGGTCAGAATGCATGAAATGGAAATTGAGATTTATACTGACAGTTTAAATCAGTAATGCTCATATACTAACTTGCAAGTGTGTGGGGGTGTGTTGCCAGGCTCAGCAGTGCTCGTCCTACTCCTCATACAAGTAGCTATCTTAATTTCCTCTAGTGGCTAACCTTACTTCAGAGTCTGGTCTCAACATACCTACTCAACAGACAGGAAATTCACCACTGGATTTGCTTGCATTCCATTGAATACAGAGTTTTTTCAAAGATTTCTTCCCTTCCTTCTCAGCTGTTCTTTGTCAACTTCTACTCATGAAATATTAAGTCTTAAAGGCAGAATACCAGATAAACTTGTTTCGATTTTCTGTATTTATCATTAAGAATGTTTACATAGAATGGAACAGAAGAATATCTCTTTAAAAAATGGATGTCTGCCTGACCTCTGTTGATTCTTGAGCTTTCTTTAAATTTGAAAAGTGTATCAAATTTCTAGGAATTTTGCTTAATACCAGCAACATGTAATAGGGTTAGTAGGGTTGGAAGTCTTCTACTCAGTCTTGTTACTCACAATTTCTGGAGCAGAAGTGTAATCTTTTATGTGTATAGTCTATGGTTTACATGTTAAAAACATATTTCTGCAGTGCTTTCCCGTCCTCTGCATAATTGTTTACAATGAACTTTTTAATCTGTCATTTATTTTAGGAAAGTGCTTGCATGTTCTCTAGCAGGGATTTGCAGCTGAAGATGGGGAATCTTACTTATATTTGTATGGTGCACTTCAGTCACAACAGTAATGGTGACCTAGACTTTTCTCTTTGCCACATCAGGTGTAAGCCACCTCATGTGATATTGGCAAATTCCAAGTTTTTTTTAGTTTTAAACTAAGGAAATTATTACATAAATTAGAACAGGTCTCAATTAAGTTGTCTAAAGGCAAATGTTAAGACCTCTGAGAATCCAAGTTGTGCCAGTTGTCATGTCAGTCAAATGACTATGGAAAACAAAAGTTTTTATTTCAGTTATAGTAGTGTCAATTTTTTCTGCAAAACATAATGAAAAATCTTCCCGATGTCACATATATAAGATCCCTTAAATAGGGAGAAAAACATATGAACTAGTTTTTCCTTTTTGAGTTAGAAGAGATTTTTGGCTCATTCTCATATTCCTTTGAAAAACACTTAAGCGTTTTGAATGCCTTCCATTGATAATGCAGAGATGCAGCACTTTGAATTAAGCAGAGCAGAAATTTTCCCAGGATGTGATGAGGGCTGTGTACCTGTAAGCTCTTCTTTGGGTAGGCATGGTCCAAATTTGGAACTCTTCCAAGTGCTTAAAGATTTTCAGAGAAACCTAAAAACACTTAGGCCCCCAGAAAGCGATGGTGGTGTTTATATGACTAAAACTTTGAATTTACCAACTGCTGGCAGTTACTGATCAGAGCAGATAATCTGATTTACTGATATTTTACCCCGTGTAGTAAAGACGTATCTTGATTCAGACGGACAAATTGAGTCATGCACAACATGGTAACTACAGGCTCTAAACACTGTTCTGCACAGAAAACGTGTTTTTAATACATGAGCAGGCAGTAAGATAACAGAGCACTGCTTGGCACACTGTCTAGTCCGAGTGCTAGCCCCTGTCACATGAGGATCCTTGCACTGGGAGCTGCATGTGTAGGTCTCTCTTCCCCCTGGGATGACTTTCCTAGAGGACTGGGCAGAGAAGTGCTGGAACTTCAGAGAAGCATCACAATGATACAGATCAGCAAGAGGCAAATTAGAATCAGGCAGAAATTCACAAAGAGCTCTTGGAGCCTTTGGCGTGCTTGTGGGTTGACCTCAATAGTTGAGGCTCTTCTCAGGGCAGAGCGGGTCATGTGTTGGACCTTCTCCATGGCAACAAGAAAGCAGAGGGCACAAATCAGAGGTTTTAGGAGTGCAGGAAAGAAGAGCAGTGGTCAGGAACAGTGCAAAGTGCCTAATGTCTTCTCTTTGTTTTAGACAGCCTTTGTGGAGCTGGAAAGCAGGAAAGCAGAGAATTAGAAGTGCAGAAGTGTTTTTGACTGTAAATGGAGACTGTAAAAGCAATCTGTTTATTTCAGACTTTTTAGAGCTTTAAAATAGTGTTTTTAGATTAAAACATGATTTTAAAATTTTGGAGTTTTAAGTTTAGATTTGTGCTGTATTATGCTTCTCCTGAAGGCTACTGAGCACCTGCTTCTTTGCAGTGTTGAGTAACTGTACTGTGGAAATTGTGGATATCTGGGTTTTGCCCAGATTATTGCTTTAGATCCTAAGCTCTCTATCTCACACGGTCTTTGAAAAGGCTGTGGCTGATTGCCTTTCCACACACACCTCTCTGCTTTATTTGTTCAAGCACTTGTGAAGGCTTGATGATAAGAGTAGGGTTACAGACCTTCCAGCCAGGAGATCTGGATAGTCCTGCTGGCTGGTACTGGCAGGGCAGACAATCTGATTTACCAGTACCTTTTGCTGGAAGGGAGGAAAAGAATTCTTGTTGAAGTATTTCCACTGCAAGAAAAAAGTTCTTTATGGTGGGCAATTAAAACCTAATGCATTAGTGCTGTAGGGAATTTTAGTATCATAGTTCTCAACAGGCAAGACAGAGTAAGGACTAAATTTTTTTTTTTTATGCATGTAGGACAGTGTGTTACAAATGTGGGTGCCAAGGCAGAGGACTGCTGTGAGGAACAAAACAAAGCATTTACACAACTTTGTCTTTTAAGTGAATGCTACATTTAAAGTGTATTTTTCCTCCTTTTTAGTGGCAGATGGAAGGACAGGGTATCAGTCGTTTTAAAACTCCAAATAAGTAGTTGAAATGTAAAACCCTCTTGTACAAACCTTCCATGGCAAGAAGCTGGCTTTGGTATATGTTTGTTTAGCTCATGGTGAGTTGGATTCTGAATCTAAGTGCTGTCACAATGTGAAA
This sequence comes from Urocynchramus pylzowi, assembly GCA_013397555.1. NCBI lineage: Eukaryota > Metazoa > Chordata > Aves > Passeriformes > Fringillidae > Urocynchramus > Urocynchramus pylzowi. Next base: position 1,717,402 of record VZRH01003214.1, read on the forward strand.
ACTTGGGTTTTAAAATAATGATGATAATGATGATCTGTCAAACTTTGTTCCTAAAGCTGCACTTACCCCTAAACATTTTATGAATTTATGTTGTGTTCATATATTTCACAGAAGGCCTCTCCTTGTCACCACTTCATTTTTTTTTTTTTGTCATGGAAATAAGTGAAATTATATATGTCACATAGAGAAAAACAATTGCTTAGATGTCTGCTGCCCAAATTACATGATGATCCTGACTGAATCAGAGATACTGATTTATATGTGGCTAAAATGGAAAAACCTTAAAAGGAAATGAAAGTGTCTTTCAGACTCTTCTCTTTTTAATCCCTCCGTGTTGGGCTGTAAATTCAAATGTTACTGTGTGAACAGAATGCATGTGTTTTCAGTGGCAGTGTTGGTATTTAAGAGAGACTTTCAAAAGCAATCGGATTGCACATGGCTATTTTAATACCCTTAAATATCCTTAGAGGATTCCATGTGATGACATCTCCTTCTCAAACTGAACTTCAGATTTTGTTATGATTTTTTAGCTTTAGTTGATCTTAAACTTTATTGCAAAAAAACCATGCACCAGAACATACTCTTGTAGTGACTACAATTTTTCATCTTTGTTTGACTTTTTGCTGTACCTGTTATCATCTATTTAAGCAGTTAAAATGCTTGCCAAGTATATTCTGCTTAGCTCTTTGCTAGTCACGGTCTGTCCTAAGTGCAGTAAAAACAAGACAGGCACAGGAATTCTAAAGTCTCTTGGCTGAATGTACATTCATTCTCCCAGCCCAGTACAGGCTGGAGTGCATTAGACTGTTTATGTTCTTGCAGACAAGTCCCAGTAGATGAAACACAAATGGATTTACATGGGTAGATAGAGATGAGTTTGTGTAACCAGCTTCTGTGACAGACACTGCCCAGAGAACAGCATTTCCTGTGGGTGACTTCATCGTGGCATTTTATGTCATTTTTTCAGTGTCAGGTGCATGCAACTCTTGGTCTTTGGCCTGTGTGAGATCTGCTGCAGCAACATTTATCTTTCCTAATTTTTTTTCCTAGGTTTTTTTTCCCTTGGGGCCCACAGCAGGATTGGAACATCATCAATACGTAACTGTACATGCAGAATAAATGTACATTCAATTTCATTAGGAAATAATGTAATCCTACTGCATTAGGTGTAACTGCACTCATGCTGGCACCTGCACTGCAGTGTTGCTGCATATGTTTCACTTGCATGACTCAAGGGGCAAGCCCCTCTGAAGTGCTTCCATGAAAAGCAATATTATGTGGTTGGGCATCACAGATGCAAGGCCTAAATAGATATTTGGACATACGTGACCAGAAGGGGATACAAAAGGATCCTAAAAAGCGGAAGGTAGCGTAAGTTAAAATCTCTATACATCATACAGCTAGAAGACATTGTAGAGAAGGGATGAGGAGAGGACAAAATAGATTGACTTTCTTGATTTAATAGTTCACGTGGTTTTGGCAGTTTTTGAAACACCTGCGTGTAACCTCCTACGCCTATCTGTGAGGTAAGTTTTCTTGTAAGCAAAGGAAGCCAATTCTGTGTCTTTATTTCAGCAAGTTTGTCTTTACAAGTGCTCAAGTTCAACTAATAAACACATACCTTGCTTGTTAATCCTCCATGGCGCTGTCACCCACCTAAAGTGTGCGGAAAGAGAAACAGATTCAGTAACACAGCTGCATATGGGTGGCTATCAAGGTCAGAATGGACAGCTTGGAAAATAATTACACAGAAACAAAGACTCGTCATTGTCACAAACAGTAGCTGCTCTCTGCTGTTCAGTCCCTGGTGTTTTAGGCCAATATGAAGAAGAGTTGTGAATGCACACACCACTTCTTGAAACAAAAGTGCAGCAAAAGGGCAAATTATATTCGATATTTTTTAGAAGTCACAAAGTGTGACTCGTGTGACAAGACTGAGCATCACACAAGAGGAGCAGTTGGCTGCATTGCTGTGCAGTTTTGTTTTATCAGTGCTGTTAATGGACGTGCAAGGCTTGTCTTAGGCACAGAGTGAATCTGCAGGAAGACGTCTGGTGGCTGACCCTGTGTGTTACTATGTAGGGAATCCCCTATACCCCATACTTCAGAATGAGTCACTGATCACAGTTATTGCTTCCCACTTCACTGACATGTGACTGTTTCCCTGATATGTATTAGGTTATTTTTATCTTTGTTCCTGGGTGCCCTTCACAATGAGAGGGGGTATGTGACCGAAGTGAAAACTGTGGGCCATGCTCATTCCTGGTGCAACTGCATTGACTCCTTTGAAGTCACACGGGATAAATTTGGCTCCCTTGGAAATGCCACAGCCTGTTTCCTGTCATATGTTCACTAAATGAAGCAGTGATATCAGTGGAATAGAAGAAGTTTGACTTACTTGAATTCTTGCAGTTCCACATGACCAAGTGAAGCCCTGAGGGGCTGTTAAAGTTATGTTGCATAAGTCTATTGCATAGATTTTTAGAATGAGATGTCCCAAAACCCCAGTAATTCATGTCTATCCATTGGAAAAAAAAAAGTCTTACTAACCATGAAAATAGTGATGGAAAAAGTACTATAAAGTTATGTTGATTGAAGATTTAGGCACTGACTTGTGGCATATAATATAATTTTTCAGTCATATGGAGACAACATTTCCTTGGGATGGGGAAAGAAGCAACAATTCAGCTTGTAGTTTGAGAAGTGCTGGTAACAGGAAAAACAAACTCATTCTATCTTTCTCTTTACCTTTTGTTTGTTTTGTACTGAAGTGTCGTGTGTTTCAGAGAGCACAGTGGAAGACTCACACTTGAGATTATTTTTTTTCCCTCCCTTACAAATTCATTGCTTCTACAATCTTATTCCGAGTAGCTTTGATGGTTTTGGTGCTCTAAGACACAAGATCAACAGTAAGAGCCTCTACTTGTATTTCAAGTCCATGAGAATGTGAATGGTGTACGTGAAAAGAAATTACACTGATGAATAGTTGAACACACCAGTCATTTTGGGTTTTGAAATTTATCTACGTGTCTTGTGGATAACTGGGACTTACATGTGTGCTGGTCCATTAGAGTAGCCTGGGAGCCAGTGCTTTGGGCTAGTTTTTAAGTTGGTTAAATTCTCTGCAACTGCTGCAGGACCATGCAGTGGGATCTTGGGCAGGTTCTTCAGTCTCCGTACTCATGGGTTCCCCTCATCAAAATAAAACATAAAATAGCTGTATACCAGTTCCAGTCTGTTGATGTGATCTGCCTTTTACATAGTAAATTTCTTTTAGGAAATGAACTCCATGCTCTGCTGTGTTCACTGATTACCTAACAAGTTGTTTCATGTTGAGTTTTAGTTATGGTGGTTCATAATGTCCCTTTAATAGGAAATAGTCTAAATGCAATTTGAATTAAAGAAAAAAATTGAAATATGTCTAGCATGTATAAAAGGTAGAAGTGGAAGGGGGTGTTTCAAGTTTTGTTTTTAACCTTCTAGCACGTCAAGGAACAATGATATGGCATTGATGAGAAGGATATAATCGATAAATTCAACTTCTGAGAAGTTACTTGATGCCAGGAAGGTCTTGTTTAGCCTTTTTTCAATCTCCAGAAAGCAAAAGCAATCTTCAGTTCTAAAGTGTCTTGTAGTTCTAGGGAACAGAATTTTATTTCCCTGTGGGATTTTTCATTTCTCCAGCTGGGGTACTTTTCTATTCCTAAATCAAATTATTCTTAAAGCAAACAAAAAGTTGCTGTTGTAGTTCTGTTCATGTATCCCATACATTTTTGTTTGCTGATGGTCTGAAAAAGCAGTGAAAATCAACTTTACACTACCAGTTGCAAACTGATGATTTCAGTGAGTTTCCTGTTGTATGGAGAAACTAACTTCCTCAGAGGATGAGAAATAAATGCAGCTTTTAAAAATAAAAATGTGGTAATACATGAATCTGAATCTCTCTTAAATAACAATTGTGTTGTTGTCTTGACAAATGAGTAGCAAAAAAAAAAAAAAGGCAGAAAATTGCCTGCTGTAAATTAAATGCCTAATTTCACATTGATTTGCAACACTTATCACCTGTCCTGTAGCACATGCCTCTGTCATGACTGTAGGTTGTTTCTCAGGGTTTGGATGGCTGTGACATGGGATGTTATAAGTGTGAAATTTTTAAATTTAATTTAACAGCTGAGCCACTTTCTCATCTACATTAAATTACTGAACTCTAACAGGATAAAATTGAAATGATGGGGCAGCTGACCTGCTGTAGCTATGGGATGCATTCCAGCTTCCAGTAGAGAGCTGCCTAAAGCATTTAAGTGTCTGTGTGTATGTTCAGTCTATGTCTCTATTTTTAAAGGTCTGCATATGCAAATACTCGTGGTAGAAGAGAAAGATTCTCTGGGTGGTATAATAAACCTTAACTCCTCTCTTCACCTGAAAATACATTTCATGTATAACTTCAGCTTTGAAAAAAATCTGTCTCGGAATCTTCTTGCTCTTTGTAGGCTCTGGGAGGTCTGAAGTGCTGCTTCTGCCTACTGAAAACAGCTTCTAGAGAACTCAGTACCAGATTGTTTGCCTTAGGAGTAACAGCATGTCCAGACATTTCTCTCACTTGAATATTCAAAACTGGCACAAGGCTGCCGAGCACAAAACCAAGCACCTGGATCTATCTTTGCCTGATGCCTGCCAGTCACTAATAGGAAAAGGAATTAGGTGTATCTGTTCACTAACAGGGAAAACACACCTCACAAAATTACAAGTCTATATTAGGTTTGTCTCTTCTATAACCATATGTAGACATAAGTAGTAAGACGTCAGTTGATGAAAGAAGGGAACAAGATTGTAAGGAGCATAAGTACCTTAGAGATATCCATATTCAAGAATCGTATTTCCTTTTAAAATATTTGTATAGGTAAATATTGAATGTTCTCTATGTGACATGTTTCTCTGAGATGCACCTTTTTTGAAAGCTGGGATTGTATTTCATTGTACAACATGTCTGCGCTTCCCTTAGAAATAAATGGGTTCTTTTCTGCATTTGAAATTCAGTTCATGATGTTACAAATCCTAGCTGAATTATTTCTCAGTTATTAGAAGCAATCTAGGACAAGTGTTGTGTTAGTTAGAATGAACAACAGGAGAAAATAAAATTTTAATGGATGTCAAAGCAAAAACATTTCATGGATTCCGTAGCTTGAACTGCACTTAGAGTAACATGGTATAATTTCAGTTCTAGTAGTGCTGTAAATCTCTTAAATTTTTTAATTAAGGGTAATTTTTCATCATACAGCAAAACATGGGTTCGCTCTCTCAATGTGTTAGATCGGAAAAATGTTTTACAGAATTAATGGTGAAAGAGCTTCTTTACCCTTGCTGGTCTGTGAATTGGCAGCTTTGGGAAAAAGAATGCCTCTACAAAACTTTAAGAGAATTATTATCTTTGTAGATTTTTTGATTAAAAACCAAGACCGAACAAACAAAAGAAAAAACAAGGAAATTTAAAAGGAAAGACAAAGGTGTGAGAAACATGATGAAACCTTCTCACCTTCTTGTGCAGTGCCACCTGCATAACACATAGGAAATTATGTTGCCTTTACTGTTGCTTTAGGCTCCCCACACAGCAGTATGTCTTTGACTCAGAGCTGTAATGCCTGTGTTTCCATATTTTTGATAAACAGTTAAAACCAGCTGTTAGTTTGAGTAGAGTTTTTTGTAGAAAAGTACAGCTACAGCATGCCTTCCTGCAAGATTTAAAAGATTACACAGAAGAGAGGTTCCTTACCCGTGATGTGACTTAGTGAAGCACAGAGGAGCTTGCTCCGGGCTGTGGGATGTGCCTGTAGATCTCTGGCAACTTTTCCGAGTCTGTGACCAAGTTGTGGAAACAATTGAAGTAGGCTGAGGGGAAAAAATAACAAAAGTTTCAGAGGCAGGACTCACGGTGTCACTCAGCAGCTCACAAGCTGATTGGTCCCATTTGCCTTCTGACACGGGCAGTGGCTCCTCTAAACTTGATCCCAGCAGTAATGTATTAAACATGGACAGCACCTTTCCTTTTGTGAAAGGAACTGCGTGCCAGGGAGACCACCTGCTCAATCACAGGATGAGGGAATCTGGGAAGCTGCATGCTTCAGTAGGGTAGCAAAGGGAGCTGTTCCCTGCCTTTTTTAAACAGGAACTTTAATGGGAACTTACTCAGGGAGCTGCTTTGGATGTGTTACTTTTGCTACAGCTATGTTTCTTCTTCATTAGGAAACCTAAATAGTGAGGGCTGACGCATTTCTGTGGGTGTTTGACTTGAAATTATTTTCTTTTGTCCAAGGTATTTTTTAAACTACACTTTCAATATATATTGTTTTGATATAGTTACATAGTTATATAGCTGGTATTCAATGTATATAGTTACATAGCTGGTATTCAAGATCATCTTTCTTCTCATGGTGCTTCAACTGCAATAACTTTTCTGTATTTCAAGTCTCTTCCAAACACTAAAGGGTGGGTTAGAGGTTTTTTTTTTCCAAATCCAAACTTACATATTTTTCCAAATATGTAAGTTCATCTCTGAAATTTGTCATTACTATAAATTTTGAAGCATTTATCTTACACACTTGCACATTTTTTCTTCCCCTCCCACTTTCTGTGGCTGGAAATTATTTAAGTGAGTTTTTTGAGAACCCTTTCTCTTTGTTTGGATAGGAGTAGCAGCTTGATGCTACTTTACAGGTTATCTTACGTATACTTTCCTGTGTTGAGAAGTGACAACATAGTGCATACACAGAGGAGGTTTTGTGCATTGGGGAAGTGAAGGATTTACTGGATGCAAAAGGATTAAGCTGTCAAGTGAGAGCATCCAGCATCAGGCTTTCTGTGTGGATACAACTGACAGCATGTGCCTTTTCCTCATTTGGAAATTGCAGGCAAAAATACAGAAGCTCAGCCAAACTCTGAATACTTACAGATTCAGTTTTGACAATAATTGTTTAGCATAGATGAGTGCTTGGCTTTAAGCAGAAGCCCAGCCAGGGTGGTTTTTTTTGTTTGGTTTGGGTTTTTTGTTCCCTGGAAGCCCTGCTGCAGTACATCATTCAAACCAGAGACAAAAGGGCTTTGGGGATGATGTACAACCCTGTCTCAAATTGAGTCCTGTTTTTATTTTTGTAAATACGGTTTAGCTCTTCTGAAAATTGGTTATATCACAGTTGAAGTTAACAACTTGGTTTTAGTATCATAAATCTTCCTGCTTTCAGTTGTCCTTCAGTATCAAACCCAGGAAGTCTGGGGTCACATATTTCAGTTGAAAGTTAATTGAATATCTTCACAGTGAGGAGTGATGATTCTTTACTGGTGCAAAGTGTTTCATAATTTACGTATAATGGCATTATTAATGTTATAAATCTCTCACAGTCAAGCAAACTGTATTTGGCTTTTTTATGAGGGAAGTTTCATGTTTTTTACTGTATGCTGTCATCCAAGAAAAGTGCTAGCATTGGATTGTTTCCTTTTTTATGGAACTTGTACTATTGAAATTCACCCTCTATTTTTTGTTATGAAGTCACATCCCAGCACTGCAACAGCTGCAGTGCCATTCCTCCCTTTTACCAAATGGATGTAAAATTGTCATGTTATTTAGTTACTCTACCCCAAATTCTTGGCTCTTTTTGTTAATGAATTGGAGCTTTTTAGAAATGAGATGCCGTAAGAGAATTTGGTTTTTGTTTGTGAGCTGCTGACACGGTCATAGCTTGGTCTCTTTTTTAAAGAGTGATACTTAAATGTACAAATTAAGGCACTGAAAAAATACTAGGATTTCAGAGAAGCATAATACACATCTTCTCTAAATGTCAGCTCTAATAAGAGTCTTAAGATAGAAAATGTATTTGCCAACTAGCAATAACATCTACAAGTTCAGACCACATGAGTGTTGTAGATCTTGTATTAATGTTGTTTCTCTAAAAACAAGCTTGTTTAGGAACATTCTCTTGAGAACATTCTTCTAGATCAGCTTAGTTATATTCCCTCATGTAACTCATGGATGTTTAGGTGGGGTTCTGAGGCAGATGCCAAAGTACTGCTTATGGGACATGTCAAGTCTGACAAGTACAGACACGATATATGAGCACATCATTGTACTGTTTTCATCCACTCCTGGGTGAACAGGTCCAGACACCCATGGATATGAGAAAGGAAAAGCTTTAAAAAAGGAATCTGTGTTGAAGGTTTTGGTCGGCTGCATTTTGTTCTGGGGAACAAAAATGTGCAGCTGTTGCCTGCTTGACCTTAGATGGAGATGATCTGGGCTTTTACCAGGGGATTAGGAATCTACCACTAGAACATGTTTCTTCTTAGAAATTATTTAGATATCCGGTTGATGTTTGGGTTAATGTCTAAAAAGAGACATGTTGTACTTCAGCATACGAGCTCCTTTATTTAAATAATAATTGTAAGACTTCTATTCACATTGGTAATAATTTCCTGGATTTTTTTTTTCCTTTCTTGTGCTAGTTTTCAAAATTCCAGCTGTAGACACAGGCCACCTGTATAATCTGTGAAGAGTTTGAGGTGCCACTGTCTGGTCTGCTGATAATCATGACTCTGTATAGAAATGGACTGTGACCCAAGTCCAATTGTTTATTATGTAGAGGTAAAGAAATTCAGCAGCAAGTCTGAATACTCCAGTTAGTGAGTTTTTTCATGATGCTGCTGCAGTTTTATCTCACACTGCAAAAGTGCCTCTGTGATCTCACACGGCAGAAGTTCTTGTATTGGCACGTTTGGTTTAACAGTAACAAAAAACACACAGAAGGGAAAAGTGAATGCTCCCACAAATGTGCATTAATTTGTGTGTATGTGGACAGAGTAGCAGAGTTTGGTATTGAAGCTGAACTCTAAGATGACATCTTTCCTTTTTGTAACCAGTAGTTTTCTGGCCTGATTCTGTGATGGGTAATTGCTTGTAGCCATCCAGGTATTAGCAGGTGTGACTTACAGGACCCTTCTTACTGTTCTCTAAAGAGAAAGGACCCAGATAATGTATCCTTCAGTTACATTTCTGCTGCAAGCCTAATAAACCAAAGGGAAACATGAGTTTTTCCCTCCTTCAAAAGTACAGAAAAATCAGTATTTTCAGTGCTGATGTGAATAGCATCCCAGAATCACACCAGGTAGGGTGACAGCCTAATCAATTGAGAGATAATAACTTCTTAAATGTATTTAAGGTCTTTTACTTGAATTTGATCGACTTACGACCCATTTGCTTATATATTTTACCTGATGGCTCCTTTAATGATTAGCTGACTTAAGTGAATCTCACTCACATCTGTAGTCTCAATATCTATCTTTCTCACTCACATCTGTAGTTTCAATATCTATCTTCTGGATTTATGGGGAGGAAGTTGCCTTTCTGAGGCTGCAGATGTTCCTGCTTTTGTGTAGTGAGAGTTACAGTCTTTGTTAGTGTTATAGGAAACAGCTCTGCTGAGAAATCTAGGTTTTGCATCATGTTATTTTCCTCTGGGACAAGCCGTATTTACTTTTCCTAACCATTGGACAGACGTTAAATTAGTTTGATCTTCACATTTTTTTTCTTCTTTACTAGCAAGATGAAATTACTTATTGAGGCAGCAGCTTATAAAGCATACCATTGCAAAGTGATTAGGAAAAAGTACAAAATAAATTAATAGAAAACTTGGTCTGAAATATTTCTCTTTTTGGGAATGGTGAATGCTCTGGTAGTACTAGTCATCGGATTTGTTACTGACCATAGACATTTTTTGAAAGGTCATCTTGAATGTTTTTGTTTCAGTTGCTGTTACTGGCACAAACCTTAAACTATTAAAGTAGATCACAGGGTGCAGAAGTGTGTCACGCATGTTTATTGTCTTTGGTGCTTTGACCCAGTGTTAGAAGAGAAGGGAAACAAGTTTTGCCTGGCATTCTCTCTGAAAATCAGCTGTGTCCTTCCTCTTCCCAAACCCCGTTAGGAGACAATTATTTTATGTGGAGACAATACAATTAGCACAGATTTTGCAATTTTTATGTAGGTGGTTTATTTTGCAACAAAATATTGACAGTACAAAAAGCTATTTTCTTGCAAATACCTGGTGGCTTTCACAGCAATAAAGTTTACCTTTTTGCTAGGTTAATGAAGGTCAGATAATTTACTAGTAGCAGTTATCTTCAATGATGCAAAGTGTCTTCAAAATAGCAACATGAGACAGGATAGGAAATTCAATGATCTTCATTACAGGGAAGGTTCTCTATTTCTATGAAATGCCTGGGAACACTGTATTTTAGTACTTACTGGTGTCCTCAATTGGTTAAGCTGAACAATGTGCTTTAGGTGGTGTGCCGAGATCCTTATACCTAAGAAACTGTGTTGAGTGTCTTTCAGATAAACTGTTCTGGGAAGCACAGAGATTAGTTGTGTTATTTGACATGTTGTGAGTGATAGATGAACAGCGGGACAAAGGCACATGAAGGAGAGATAAAGTTGGAAGACCATGTTTCGTTTGCCAAGTGGTGGTGCTGGATTATCTCCACTTAAAAGTGTAACTGCAAAATTGAGGAGAAATGATTGGGCTTTAGCTTTTGCTGCTACTTATCTTCAGCTGAAAGTTTTCCTAACAGAAATCCATAAATATTGCCCAAATGAGGAAAGTTTTGGTATCGTTTAGAAGCTGAAAGATTCTCTTGTGCAGATTATTGCAGTGATCACCCTCAGGTAGTGTGGAGGGACAGCAGGTAGACCAATGGCCTCAACATCTTGCCTCAAGGGGATCTTCATTCAGATCAACATGGAAATGGTGTAAATCAGGCTTTTAAAGAGTTTTCAGGCTAATTTTCTCTACTTTGGAAAGTGGGAGCCGGCAACACCTTTCTTTCTCTTGCTTGGTGTTACAGAATGGTGTGTCTTTACTTCTTCTGTCCATTGCTCTGAAGTTTTGGGGTTTTTTCCCCTTCCCTCTATTGTGTGACTATAAATAAGACTAATTCCCATGGTGAGCATCAGCTATCTATTGCTCTATATCTTTGTTTCATACAATACATAGCTAAACAGGGGAAAAAGCATTTAGCAAAAAAGCACCCCAGAAAATTAGGATCCTGAATTGTATTACCTGAGAATTTGAGGTATAAAACTTTGTATTTTCCTTTATTCTGTTGCAGAATGTGCCAGATAAAAACATATCTCTACTCCTTGGTTCAGACTAGCTCTGAGTAGCAAGAAGAGATTTCCTGGTCTTGAAGATACTTTCTGATTATGTATTCTGTTTCAGGCAGCTGCTTTCTCATGGAAGTTCTGTTGTCAGTCACTGGAGCATGGAAGCTTTGTCAAGTGTAGTGCCACATATTGTTTTGTCTGTAGCTTCCTTACCACTGAGGTGGTGTGGAAAGCTTTTCTCCTGCTTTTATGACTCCATTCTTATAGAAGAAAGTATTTGCTTTTTTCCTTTTTTTGTGGCCTTTATTGAAAATTAATTGCTTCTATGGTTTTGAAATACAGTCTTCTGTATCAATTCATACAGAGTACTTGGTATAACATTATTATTGACATCTCTGTGAATTAGAAAATGAAAACAATGGTAGTTCATTCTGAAACATAAATTTTCCCACCTTCTAAATGAGCCTCCTTCAATCAACACATATTTATTTTTCTTTAGGCAGAGATAGTCTCATTTGTGTCTGTTAAAACCAGTATTTTGCTTACTAAATGGTTTCCACACCAGAGAATCTGCTGTGTTTTGTTGCTCCTTGAAAAGACCAATCGTCTTTGTTCTTGTCTCAGTTTCCTCTCTGTAGAGTAAGTCTAGTTTCTTTGTAAGAAACTTGGAGACCTACAAGTGATAAGTACTAATTGCTGGTGATGAAAGTGATACTTATTTTTTTAGTGTGAACTTCTACCTTTTCTGCCTATATAAAGAAGGTGCTAGGGCTCCCCCAAGTTTATCTTGTAAGGAAGGAAAACACCTTCACACACTGACACGGATGTTTGGATGCACCCTTACATCATACTGCTGCTTTTGCTAGAGACAAGTGTGTTTCAAGTACCCCTCATAAACTCAAGTGGAAAAGGTTCAATCTGGATTGAAGCCAAACAGTTCAAATATCCGTCACTTACTCCACACACAAATTATGTGTCTACCTTCCATGGTTGTGCGGTTGCTGCTTTCACACACGCAAGTGCATTGTTAAATAAACAACATTTCTTCTGTTTATCAGTGATGCAGAAGTTTCAGGCTTGGATTTTCAAATGTCTGACTTTTGAGATTCCAGGATCTGATTTGCCAGAGGTGCAGAGCCTCTGTAAATGCATCTAAAATTCAGAGAGTCATGCAAGTACATGGTGTCTCCTTGTAAGTTAAAGAAATTATATATAAAATTCCTTTTTTTTTATTTTTCAAAATTCTGGGGCAAGTGACTGAAATGTCTATGTGATGATATATCATATATATGTTGCTGTACAGGGATGGTGGTAGAATCCCTGCTTGAAGCAATTTAATCTTCATGGTAGGTCCATGTGCTGTTCTGCTTGGTTTGCTGGCTGAAACAGCTAATTCTGTCTGGGAAGAATTCCTGGAGTTGAGACAGAAAACATGAGTATGCCTCTAATTTTCCCATCCATGGAAGCTTTTCAAAGCAATCACCAATAAATGTAAATGAATACTGTACTCACATTGTGCAGCCCTCTGATGGCCACAGATCTCATTAACTCTTCATGAGACTGTTTTAGTAGAGAACTCAGTTTGGTCTTCCAATCCCCACTAAGGCAGCTTTACTAAATCCCCCACTTGCCACTGTTTATAGAGTGTCCTTGTCTTTTTTTTCCTTGTTTTTTAAATCTATGTTCATGGTAATAAGAATTGGAGAAGAACAAAGGTGTGTGTGAGGGGATGTCTTTATTACTGCTAACAATTTTGGTTTATCAGCCTAGAAGGAAGTGGAAAAGAGTGTATTATCTAATCATTCCTTCCCCATCAGCTATAATGTGCAGAAGTTGCATGTGCAAAACTTGAAGTGCACGGGTTCCAGTAATTTCACTCCATTCTTTCTGCAAGTGCTCATAGAGATCAATTCTGGATTATTGTTTTTAAATAAAATATACTTTCTTGAGTTTGTGGAAATACTTGGATTTGTTCTAATATAAATATTCTGAATGTTTCTGCTTTATTTTTGTGGGATTTTTTTTTGTTTATTTTAAACTTCAGTTAATTGTGCTGAGTATTACGCGTATGGCTCATGTTTCTTGTAAAGTCCTGAAAAGCTAAAGCAAATGGAACGCAGGAAAGGAGAGGCTCAGTTTTCTGGTTTAGGGGCCAACACCCTTCACAGATTATCAACAACTTCCATTTGAAAAATCAAGACCCTTGATAAAGAAATTGCAGAGCATCACTTTCCCCAAATGTATGCTCCTGCTTCACATTAAATTCATAGTGGCTTCCCTCTCTTTCACTATGTTTGCATGTTTCATTAAGAGAATTTGGTGCTCTGTGTTTGTAAGGTTTTTCTGATTTTTCTTCTCCAATTACTGTGTAAGTATGGGTTGTTGGTTTTTTCCTCTAATATTCACACAAGTTGTTTTCGTTACCTTCTTGTTACAGGAGGACTCCTGTTAGCTTCTGTGCAAGATTGATGGCCAGCTCTGCTCATCCTTGGAAATTTTGTGCAGGCTGGCAAAAAATAGATGCTTTTTTGATTGCTTTCTAGGTCACTTTTTGCATCCACTTTAGCTATGAGCAGGCATAGTAAGTAATCAAAGAGCAATCAAGACTGGCATTCAGTAAACTGGTATTTGTAGGTATTAGCAGTGTACATTTAACTCAAAGGTTTTTATAAACGATCAGAACTTGGTTGAGGATGTCTGTTTTACATGTCTTTCATGACTGATTTTTGCCAGCTATTCCTTTTTTCTGAGCTACTTCTGTCTTACTTGTGCAGTTCTTAACTTTTTGTAGTGAGTAACATGTCCTGTATTTATTGAGCACATAAAACAATGGTCTTTTTGAATAACTATAGTCACTTTGCTTTCCAGGACAGAATAAGAAACAAAAAGAAATAATGAATTTAGCAGTGAAACTTCAACTAAAAGTTAAAAAAACAAAAGTTGTTCTTGTGGAAGCTCCCTTTCATCTCTAGATGTTTAAAATTTTTTTTATAGTAAAGAACATTTGAATTTCAATGCAGTGGGAAGATAAAATGAACACTTAATAAAACAAGTGCTTCTATACTTAGGAAAGACCCAGTTGTTATCAGTGGAAAATTCCAGGCACTGTTGCTTTTAACGTCATATTAAGTGGCACCTAGAAGTGTTTTGTGTTCATAACATTTGCCAGAATATAAATGGAAAGGATTTATGACAAAAATAATATTGGTGTTGCACGGAGTATGAAGGAATGTTATAACAACACATAAAAGCAAGCGAAGTGTGGTTGTTCAGGGGAAGATAAGCAGAGGAGGGTGTATCTTTATCCCGTGTGCCGCTCCGGGAGTGCTGGTTTCACCCTTCAGGAACCCAGTAGCTTAGGGGACAGAGATGAGGAGGCAGGAAAGTCAGGGAGGACTGCTGAGTGGCTGCAGCCTCTTCTAGGAGACTGCCCTTGTCTCTGCCCTAACAACGTGCATCCTTAGGGATCGTGCAAACTCTTTTCAGAGTTAGTAAATTGACTTCTTTGTCATTGGAGGCTTTTGTTCAGTACCATCCGGGATGCAAGAAGGAACAAAACCTTGCCAATTAAGCGGTGACCAGAATTCAAGTTCCCTTCCCTTGCAAATCCCCTGCTATATTTCTGCTTTATTCATGATCCCCTGCTGAATGCAGATTCTGAACACATAAGGATCTTACACATGCAGTCTCTGATGGTAGGCTAGGAGTGTGCTGCTGGTCCCATGTGTGCTGTCATAATTCATAGAGCCAACACAGGGAGGATTATTTTGAAAATAAAGTGCAGGAGACTTTTGGTTTTATTCTGTTATGCCATCTTCATTTGCAAGTTCCTTTTCTTGAACTGATTGCTTACCTAAACACCAGGTCTTGGCCAGTAACTTAACAATGTCTCTGCAACTGCGTAATAGGGTTTTTTTCAGAAGCTTATAAAATACTCAGTCTATACACTGATACTTTGGAAGGGTTTGGCAGTGCCTGTAGTTGAGATAACTCAGCTTGCGGTCATGTTCATACTAATCCAGCACAAAGCTGTGCCACTGCAAAATGTGTCGTCTTGTACACTGCTTTCCCACTTAAGAGTGTGTGCAGTGCTAGATCTCACATGGCCCTCAGTGCAATTAATCTGATAAGAGTCTGAACGAGATGCAAATAATCTTCATGTGTGTGGGATGGGGGGAAGAGTGTAGGACTGGGGCTGTCAGGAGGGAGCTGAAAGGTATGAATGTTTGAAGTGGTGAGAAGAGGCAGGAGAACAGGCCCCGTCGCTTTGATAGCAGTGTACCTTTATGCCACATTTAAGTGACTACGCGGTTGCTATCAAAACCCTGTAATTATTCCATCAGTAAAAAATCTCTGCTTGTTTTTTATTTATTTAAGATTGTTTTCCTCCATGGTGAATAGCTAGCTGCCTGACCTTAGCTTTTGTTTTCTCCCATCTCTTCTCGTATCCCAGCAACCGTGTACTTGCTATGCTTTGCTCTTAATTCATTTGTAAGTTGTTGTGCAAAGGGATCATGTCTTCCTCCCTTGTTGTGATTATCAGACCTGACCTTGATGAAGTTCCGAAACCTCAGCTGCAGTATAAACAACGTTGAGGAAGAAGCAAATATACGAGTAACAGTAAATTGCAGGACTGTCAGATTCCTCCCAGGCTTATAAGAGTAAAATCTGTGAGGTCTGAATTAGGTGTGTTGCCCTGTGTGCAATGGGAATTTCATTTGTGAAGCAAGTTTGACCAAATGTGTTAGTAAAAGTGTAATGACTAGAGGGAGTGCTGCCTTTAGGAGGCATGTGTATGCTATTACTGTTTATTCTTCTCCATTTTGAAAGCTTTCCACTTTCTCAGAGTTTATGATGATAGTGGTGGTGTCTGTAAATAGCATTAGCATTTTTAATTTTTTATTGGAAAAGCTTTAAAAAGTCATACAACAGATGTAGCATCCATGCAGTTCAGCTCTGCCTATATATCTTTGAGGTGATGCCTTTTAAAATGAATTTTGATTCTTGAATTTTTGTTGATGAGGTTGGTTCCTAACTGTGATTATTCTGCTCATGGCATAGTGTAGTCAGTGTGTAGTCAGTCACATGAATGCATAATTTAATTCTAACTCAAAGGAAGTCCTGATGTGTCATCAAGTAATGACTGGCTTGCTCTTTAATTCCTAAACTTCATCCAATGCAGATTCTAAAATCTTAAAATTTGGATCTTCTCTCAGTTGATTGTGATATGCTTTTGCTACTTGTCTCCATCTCGTTAGTTGGTTTGATGGAATTTTTTTTGTTGTTGTTTGTTTGTTTTCTCCTGACACGCTTATCCCAGATTGCCATATCTCGATTTTCATTCCATCAACCTTAGTTTACATGGACTCTCAACCTAGGAAACAAGGTATTTGCTGTCTGATTTCATATCTCTTCAGCCTTTGTGGTATTTAGCTCTTTATCATAAAGAGCTAAATATCATTTATTTATCACAAATTTATCATTCTAAGCTTTTTAGCTATGAAAGTTTCTCTTCTTTGGACATGTTTTACTGTTCCAGTGACTTTCTGGTTCCTTGCATTGTACTACCAGACATAGTCTTGCAACTGGGTTTATGCCAGAGCTGTTTAAAGTCACTGCTTTATCCTTTCCCTCACCAGCTTTTCCTGTAACCTGACATCCCATATACAGGCAATCCTGACTTGCATTAAGCTGATTTTCAGGCAGGTTAAATTGTCAACTCCGGTCAAGTGTATTTTTCCTGCTAGTTGTGGTCTCTCTTATATTAACTACTTTGCAGGCTGCATGTCTATATAAAGTATATGTTTGGGATTTTTTTCCAAACCTTATTGATTTTTATTTTGCTGTTGGCAGTGCTAACCTCTCTACAATACACCTGTATTTTTGAGTACCTCACCATTTGATGGTGTTTCAGTGTTGATTTTAATGATGTTCTCCACATTAAAGAAATTCCCCAAAGAACACCACATCCCATAGCTGGAATAAAAGTGCAAGGGTATGATTAGATGTTCTTTCCCCTGTGGCTGCTGGAAATTTGTGAAAGCATGGGCAAAATGTGATACAGCTTAGGTGTTGCTGCCAAGAATTGTAGTGATTATATCCTGCTGAGCAGAAACACTATCTTCCCTAAAAGGAAAAGATGGAGCAGAGTAGAGCAGTAGGTGTGAGGTGCAGATACCACAAATTATAAATTCTTGTCTTTAGTATTTTTTTCTGTCCAGCTCAGAATCTTTTACAGTGTGAAGGATTCAGCTTTGTAGTTGTGTTTCTAGTGCATTTCTGCAAGGCACAACCTTTCTGTATAAACCATTCCTTAAAATTTGTGCCTTACTCCATGGTTGCAGCCTTCTGTAGCTTTTCCTGCGTGACAGCCACCATCCCTGTCATGTTTCACTGCAAAAGGATGAATGATCTTTTGAGATTGTCTCAATGACGGGAGCTGTTTTAACCTGAAACTGGTGTCAGGAAGAAATCTGTATGGGGAGGAAGGGAGAGTTAAATCATTTTTCCTTACCCAGAGTGGGGAGCAGTTACAGAGCTCCTCAGTGACTGCTGCTCTGCCTGTGCAGATTTAAACCTTTTCCCATCACAGGTGACCCATAGGCAGGAGGCATCTCCATGACAAAGTGCATTTGGGCTTGCTGCTGCCACATCCACTTCTTCTTTCTCCCACATTATCCATCCAGTGATGTCCCTGAGGCACAGCCTGAGCGGTCACCCATATTTGTTTCCTCAACTGTCAGTCATAAAAGGAATCCTTAGCTCCTGCTAACATTGGTTGTGTTGATTCTTTCTCTTGGATTAGCTGTGGATGCAAGGAATTCTTTTTCTGTTGAGTAAAGCCTGTTAAATGCAGCAAGAGAGGAATGATCCCTATGGACAGGAGTTTATGATAGTGTAGGGCAGTGTAAGCAGTTGTCCAGAAGGAATCATTCACCTGGCATAATTCTTGGTGCTCTGCTAGTTGTTAGTAATGGACTGTGAAAATTTACAGTTGTAGTATGGATAGCACTAAATTATTTAAGTTGCGACTTTAATGAAAAACCCTTTCAAATCGATTGGGGTTTTTTTAGGATTTGTTTGGTTTTGGGGGTTTTTTGAGATTAAGTATTATATTGACGTTTTCAGACTCACCTTTACTTCTTGGTGTAGTAAATGACATCATTTGACATAATCCAGCATGTTACACATGGAATACTGGGCTACTCTGTGTGCTGAGACCCTGATCTGCTTCAGGCAGAAACTATGGGCATGTCTGAGAAGATAATTTTAATTAGCACAATTAAAAACCCAGCCATATTTGACCTAAGTTATCTAAATGTTATTACACTCTGTCCACAGAAAAATTGTTTTTACACTGAAAGCATGAAACTATCAGTCAGCAATGTCTGTTCCAGCAGTAAGTATTTGCATCTAGGTTAGTACAGCAAAGATTTTTTTTTTTTTTTTTTTTTCCCCAGCAGCTGACTTTGCCTCAACAGTGACTTGAAGGTTTGCCAAGCCTCTGTCACAAAACAAGCTAGTGAGGACCTTTGGATGTCACTGTGCAAAGAATACTGTTCTAAATGAACACATGTTCTCAGGACAAGGCTGATACTCTCAGAAGAGGTGCCAGGTGACAAAAATAGTTGTATTTTGTAGGACAGATAGAAAAGAATGCTATGTCTTTCCAGATGGTATTTTGTTTTGTAGTTATGAACGATTCAAGTTAAGGGCTTGGAGTTGTGGATGGCTTTCTAAATATGACTCCTGGAAGTGTATCTGGTCTCACTATTTGGTTTGATATCCTTAGGAGACAAGATACTCAAACATAAGCGGACTGCCTGTGTGTTACCACACAATTCAAAGCAGCTAGAAAGCTGTTTGTAGTAGTCAACACCATGTGCTCATAAATGAGTGAAGTGTCTCGTTATTTTGGGAAGCGCTAAGAAGTATTTTTAGTATATTCTTTTTTTTTTAATTGGATGAAACATGATATCAGAATCAAACATTTTTGTTTGTTTTCATTTGTTCAGAGTGAAAAACTGAAGCACAATTTTAATACAAAGTAATATTTTATTTGTTGTTACATATGTGTATACAGCATGTATATACTCCATAGGATTGGGTTTATTCCAAAGTTAAAGCATCTCAGGGAGTAATCGATGGAGGCCTTATGTTTTAGATTTAATAAGACCCCCAAAATAACACACTATTGTTGGCATATAATTCACAAAACATTACTCCGTTTTTAACTTTGCAAAACTCATTGCATTTCTTTTCAGCAGCTAAAGTATTTCATTTGTATAATTACTTACTTTACCAAATTTGAAGGGGTTTTTTCCAACCTCATTGCAAATTAATGTTTGCAGAGGTACTGGATTGAAATAAGGGGTTTGCATTGAAGAATTCTCTGAAAGAAACCACCAGTGACTTCTAGAATGTCTTCATTCTTGAGTTAGGTTTGTATTTGAATTGCTGTCTTTAATCCCTTCATTTTTATAGTTTTAAAGACAAAATTAATCATGCTCAATAAATTGATTTGTCTTTATAAAGCCATATATTTCCTATTCATCATGTCAAATGGTTGTGAGTTTTCTCTTGATTAGAGAAAGAAATTCTGGCTCTGAAAAGTAAAGATCTAATCCCAGCTGCAATAAGGAGTGTTTCTTTCTTCTCTTTTGACTGTAGTGTAATGGTGTTGAGGTGGATGTAGGAAAAAGCATTCATCAGCACTATAGTGGGAAAAGCAAAGGAAAAAAATTATTAACATGAAGTCCAGTGATAGTTCCTGATGTTGTCACTTTGTACTGCATGATATGGCATGGGTCGCTAAGAGAGACTTTCACTGGAATAGGTTTGTGCTGATGACTCTCAATTCTGCCAGTCATATGTATAACTAATATAGAACAGTATGTGAGAATCCCAAGGTATTCTGTAAGCAACAAAGATGACTTTGAAGTGATGTGGTCTGGATGGAGCAACCCAGGCAAAATAAACTTTAGATTTAGTAAGCCGTAAAGACTTTACATATGTGTTACTTACAGGAAGAATCATGACTAGGTGTCTTTCCTGAGTTTATTAGATCAGTGCCCAAACCAAAAAAAAAAAGCCAAAACATTCTTACCTCATCAGTTTAGATTTTGTTTTTAATTGGCATGCAGTATTTAATGTGTGGAACTGTTGATGGTTTTTGTGGTTGGTTTTTGTTTGTTTGTTTTTTTAATCATTCATGACTGATCTTACTATTGAAGCTCTCCAGTTTGTTAAGCAAAAGAAATATTCTCTGGAGCAGATAAATTGGACCAAGGGGGATGGGGGTGAGGTGGGGGTCTTTCAGTCTTGAAAGATTTTTAGAAATGGTAAGTCTTGTCATCTTAACTGGTTTTAGGTTATAAATTAAAAGAGAATAAATGTGCAGGAACACATCAGTGGGCAAGCTGGGGATTGAACTGAACTAGGCTGAATAGGAAGAAATACTTTTTAAAGTTATAGAGGCGATTATAGTTGGGAGGAATTGGCTCCTGACTCCCAGTACCTCATGGTATTGGGGTTTAAGCAATGAATTCGTTCCACTCAGTGTTATAATTCACAGTAAAACTTTGACCAGAAGTACAGAGTGCTTGGCAGTCATTTAACTTACTTTAATTGTTGATCATATGTCTTGGTCTTAATACAGTTTGTTGTAATTTCAGATGAAATTTAAAACATTGTGGAGCTATAAAAGAAAAAATAGCCTAAAGTTTTTTGGTTTTTTTTAATAGCTGTGGTTTCACTTTTTTCATTCTGCTCCTTTTCAAAAACATAGAAAGCATCATCTAGGATGCCTCTCAGATAATAAAAAGTTGTCTTTTTTCAGTGATTCAAAAAACTGGTGAAAGATTAAATGATACTTCATGGCAGCTGATGCTGGGATCCCTCAGTTTGATCTCAGAAGCTCTAGTTTAAACCTTTCCTTATGTGAATTCCTGATGCAAATATTTGTAATAAATTTATTTTGATTAAGTTTCTTTCTTGATTAAATGTCCCAGTAAAGTAAATGTTTTTTTACTTTTCTTTGAAACCATGATATTGTTGGTTCATATTTAGTTTGGTTGTTGCCCTCAGTCTGTTGCGAGCCATGAAGCCCAGTTTTTGTGACAATTAATAGAAAGCCTGAAACCTGTTACTTGTGAAAGTTTTATTTTCTTACAATTTAGCCAGAATTATATTCCTATATTCTGTATTTTAAGTGCATATATGTCAAGGGAAATTTCTCCTTCTCTGTAAAGCAACGTTACAGGTGGGAGTTGAACGGGGCAGTGGCAACTGTTACCTGCCGTTTCCAGCGGGCCTGAAGTTACCCAGCCCTGTTCTTTCAAGTGCTGCAAGGATTGCAGCAGGATATGAACACTTTGTGGTCTTCCTGTTGATGATGTAGTTAATTCTAAACGAGCTTTTCATTGCAAACTGCTTTCGGAGCTATGAACTGTATAGTAGAGAAATTATAAAATCAGTGACAATGGGCTGAAGTTGGTTTCCAGAAATTTGTTTATACATCCAGTTGTTTTATACAAAGCAAACCTGAATTAAACTGAAAAACAGTCCTTAGGTTTCTGTAAGAGTAAACCACTTTGTAAATGCTGTAATATGTAGGACATTATTTACTTTCACTGTTTTGGGGCCTAATCCTACAATTATTTTATTCAGGTTTCACCTGGAACCTCTCGTTCAAGTTACCCAGCTACCAGCTATCAGGACTCCAGCAACTGGGAATCTCTAATGAAAATTAAAGAAGGGCTGCTAAGACAGAAGGAGTTTGTGATTGATAGGTAAGTACTAGCTCCTGCTGCATTAATTAGATTAGGTGAAGTAAAAGCTGGCTTTCAGGAGAGCTACTTACTCAGTAAAGTTGTTAGGTTTCAGTCCAGCCACTATTTATGCACAAGTATGTAGGAGCTAATCCTGCTAGGAGGGAAGACTGACAGATGGCCTAAAGTCTTACACAACATTGGAAACATATTTAGGAGGTTTAATGCCTCTGGAGTGGAAAAGGAACAGTGAGTCAAACAGCCACTTCTGCTGTCAGGTTCCCCTCTTAGCTTCTTACCAGGCTACAGGTTTGTATAGGACATCTTTCTGCTTGTAAGGTCTTGGAAGTGACTTGCAAGATGAAAGTTGGTCAGCTGCATTGTTCTGATTTTCTTTTCCATCATGAGTAGTGAAATGCAATAGATTTGAAGCCAGTTGATAAAGCTTTGAGAAACTGGCCTTTGTAGGAATATTCAGCAGTAAAATCCTATTCAAGTCCTCATACAAATTGTTCTGATTAAAAAAAAAAATAAATCATTAAATCCAGAATCTTTATGTCAATAAATACATAACCTCGTATTAAAATTGCTGTCAGTCTGAATGGGTCTTACTAGCAATTCACTGCCCAAACTCACAGTTTCTAGCACCAGGAGGATTTTGCTTGTGCAAGATCTGTTCGTTCCTCTATTGCAACTGAATGAGGAATTGCAGTGGCTGAAGGTGTTTCTGTCCCTTAGCACTCTGGCCAGTACCTGTGGTGGCTGTGTGGTACCTGTGGTACCAGCGGTGGAAGTTGTTCCTGGGTTCCCCAGTTGGATGTCGGGTGTTTGTGTGTGCTCACCTGCTGCTGCAGCCAAGGTGGGACGCAGCTGGGAGCTGAGGGTGGGCTCATGTCCCACTCTGCCAGCTCTCCTGCAGAGGTGGTGATTTCCCAGGGGGGTAAGAGGTTAACATGGAAAGGGGTAAGAGGTTAACATGGAAACATCTTTAGCTGTTGTTTGCATCTCCTCTGTCAGAGCCTTTTGATCAGCTGCTTAAAGGTCATCTAAATGACAGTGGGTTGTTTTTTTGAGGCTCCCACCACCTGGGCCCAGGCTGTGAGCAGTGTTTGTGAGTGCATTGCTCATGATGGCTGGGGTGGTCTGCAGTGCTGCTGCTGGGCTTGTCCTGTGCACTCTGCATGAAGGCTTGTTGCATACTGGCAGCTAAAAATGCAGTTGGTGTTGCTCTTCTCATGCTGAAAGTGTGTTTATAGTCAAGGGAGAAGTTACTGAAGTAACTGTTTGCAACGTGGCTGCCGGATAATGTTACCTGCTACTATCCATGTGGAGGAAGAAAAGCTGGTTCTTGATACCCAGTGACGGTGCGCTGGTTCTTTTTTTGTACAAGAAATTTCTTTTGTGTGGCTTTCTGATAATGAATACAGTTCTTTTGGGATTTCTCACTGGAAGTCCGTTTAGATAATTTCTTTTCATTCATCTGAAAAGGCAAAATAAGGTTGGGAAGCTATTGAAATGGAGCAGACCGCTTAGTGATGTTCCATATTCAAGTAGATACTTGGTGTTAAATGTTGTAATTTGTAATAATGCAGTGTAACAATATATCACAGAACAGGCTCTTCTTTGAATATTGAATTTTCATTAGAGCAAAATATTTGCCTAAAAAGGTATTTTAAAATGAAATAGAAACATCAATGGCTTTGTATTTTCATGATTAGTACAAATTGATGTTGCATATTTTGAAAGTTTTAACACCAGATTGTTTAATTTATTTTTTTTTAAGAAGAGGTAGTGCTTTCTGTGATAAATAAAAATACTTTTGGTTTTACTCATGAAGAAAATGATACATATCTGGTATGCAAAAACCTTCAAATAGAACTCCATTAAAAAGCATTAGTGTTACATATCTTATTAGATGGGGTGTTAATACTGCTTAAGTGTGAAAACTACTTTTCTTCAAGGCACAAAGCAGCACTAAGTGAAAATGTGGTCTTACCTGTATTTAACACATGGGAACACAGAGCCTTCTTGCCCTGAGCTTTAGAATGGTGTTTGGGAGTAAACCTAAGTATTCCAGCTCTTGTTCTTCCTGAGCTTAATTTAAACTTCCTTTTCAGAGTTTGAATTTCTTTGGGAATAGTGACCTAAAATTAAAAAAAAAAATAAAAAAAAGTTTGCTTAAGTGTAGTTAATTCAACATGGTGGTAATTAAATTACAGAATTTTTACTGTGGGGAAACGGAGAAAAAAGTAATTTGTTGAATGAGGTTAGATAGAAGGTGCTTGCTGGGAGGGCTCTTTGTACATCTGGTTTTCATGGAGTTTTAAAAGGTGTAGTCTCCTTAAGTCATATGCTGAATTTACAAACTGGTAGTTGAGGGGACAGAAGCTCGGGAGAGGTGTGTTCGCCTCCTGCTGCCTGGTAGCCAGAGGAGTGGGACAGCAGCTGGCTGGCATGGTGCCCCAGACCCAGCTGTTTGCTGCTGGCAAGTACAAGGAACAGCTGGATGGAAAGAGGCACACCAGGAACACCTCCCTCTTGCCCTTGTCACCAGCCTCCCTTTCACCCATGAGGTCATTAACCTTTCTTTGAAGGTTAAACACTCTTTTGTTGGGAATTGTACTGGTGTCCCACGTATTGAGGAAGTGGAGGAGATTAGCATCACACACCTTGTTCTTCATAGCAGCAGCACTTAAATCCGTTGATAAGTAGGAAATGGATGTCTGTACAGGGTGGTATCTTTAGGCTGTTGTACCTTTATCTTGTTAACAAAGGGAGGAGGAGCAGAAGAAGGAAAGTGAAATATGCTGCCTTGCCTTACTTCTTTCCACACAAAGATAAAAAGACAAAAAAATTCAGGCCTTCCAGATTAGATTATTAAATTCCCTTGTTTTGCATTTGAAATCTACCAGATAGGAATAGTAGCAAGTAAGTTTCCAATAGTTACAAAAACAATTCAAGGAGTAATGCTTAACAGTGTGAATAATATTTGGATACTTTGGTGTGTCACTAGAAATGTAAGCATTTTTAAGTTTTTAAAATCCCAAAGAGCCACTTGAGCCTGCAAATAGAATAAGTACGTTGATTTTGATCTGCATGCTGTGTTGAACAGCAGATTTAGTAATAGATAAATTAAATTGGTGTATTTTGTGTAGTCTGTTCAGCATTTATTGAAGTAGTACACAGCATAAATGAATGGGTTTAAACGTGGTTTTGGTTTGCTTTTTAAAATTACTCTAGGAGTCACTGCTTATTTAATTAAGTAGAAACCAAAAATGCTTTTTAAATCTAGTCTCAAGAAAATGAGGGGAGGATTCTACTTTCAGGAAGTGAAAACATGGTGCAAGAAAGCGAGCCTGCTCTGCGTGAGCGTACCAGAACACAGTGGCACTTCTTTTCTTATGAGGAAAAAAACACTTTCATGTTTTTTCCTCATAAGAACTGTTGTACAGGCCATGAATGAGGACTTAAGGATTTAGTCTGTAAGAGGAAATTTCCTGCTGCAACACTTATTACTGTAATGTCTGTCACCTGCTGTACTAAATAATTGGATTATATCATTGCCTTGTTTCTCTGGCAGCTTAGTCTGTAACACTGCATTATATTTAGCACCAGAGGGAGCCAGCAGTGTTTGCATTGGTTTAGAAAATCACAGCTTCACGTTCTAATTCTTCACGTTGCTCCTCTGTTCAGTACATTAACACCACTGAAATTGCAGTGCTTGGTGCAATGCTGAATGTCTCTTGAGGCTGACCTGCCACTGTAGATATCTCTAGTGTGGTCCTGGCAGAGTTTGTGTGGCAGGGGCTGCATGTAGTAGGTACATGAATAAATGCCAAATATCTGGACATATGACACAAGCTGCTGAAAATAACACTTGTGCATGCAGTGTTCCCTTGCAGACAGCATAAGAGCATTTGAACAGCTTTTTAAGGAAAGATAGATTTGGAAGTACAATTTTAGTGAACTGTTACAATTTTAGTAACTGTTATCCATCAAAGTGTAGCAACATATACATTCTTAAAACACTTGCTAAATCATTAGCTTTTAAATCCATATTGGAATTAGGATTTGATGTTTTCACTAAGACAAGAGAAGTAGATTTTCTTTGCCGTGTATCAAATTGTCCTGACTTCAGTAGATGACACGAAGCTGTATGTGCTCTGATAGTGCCCATTTTAATGCTAGTATAAAGCTGTAATTCTTTTAATTTCAACTGGCTTGTTAAGATCTGCAGTATTAGCATATCTACCTGAGTGATAATTTGATGCCGTTTTTGAGGGACCTGAAGCTTTATACTGCCCATGTGATGAGTGCATGTGTATATAACAGGGAGTGCACGGAGTGGGGCTGCAAGGAACCTCCTCAGACTGCTTTGCTGTGTAAAATGCACTTTGCTTCCAATAAAACTGTGAAAAAGTTGCCTTTATCTTTTTCCAATATCACCAATCACCCACGTAACTTGTGGATGAGACTTCTGTATGTCTTGAGCTAGTGAATATTCTGGAAGGTTTTGTTACAGAGTAGTTATTTTAGCTGTTTTAAAAGGTCACTTTTCCCGATGTGAATGCTAGTTACATTGATTAAATTAGTTTTCATCTAATAACCTAAATCTTGGCAATAATGAGAGTATGTAGGGCTAGAAAAAGGACCTATTTAACCCGACTGCCAGGCCCTAGGGAAGGCAAGCAGTAGTGCTGTCGCTAGATGCCTACACTATTGGTATGTGCAATACCAGGTGTTCTACAGCCTTTCTGGGTTGGGCAGTTTAGTGATTAATTAGCTCAAACATTAGAAAATTTTTCCTGATATGACTTAGTCTTTCCTGCTGGGTAACGTTTTTTAGTAATGAAGTAGTTTTTGTTCTTCTTTGAGATCTCTCCAGCTGATGAGCACATCTTCCCCAAGGTGTCCAAACTGGCCTCCCTGAGGCTGAGCACTTGTCTCTCACCGGCCATGGTTGTGTGGTGTTTGCTTTTTGCAGTACATCATTGGGGACTTTTGGTCAGCTGCAGTCCCAGATACTTCTCTGTGGAACTGGTGCTAAACCATTTTGTATTCTGTAGATTTAAATATTTGTAGGAAGTTCTAGTATTTGGCAGAGGACTGCAGGGGAGGTGTGAGAGTTGCTCTGTGTTTGTCCTGGCAGGAGACTGCAGAAGTTGAAGAGCTCCCACCACGGGAGGGAGAGTGCAGTCCTCTCTCCAAAGTGACATTTGTGTCAGTGTCCCTCTCATGCCTCACCCCCTTGATTAAGTAGCACAAGCCTTTTGAGAAAGTAGAGTTGCTGTCTGTGCTCTTGCCTGCCTTGCTTTAGCACCAGCTCACCTCCTGTGGGTCAGGCAAGCATTGCAAACTTCATGCAATTCAGAAAAGTCATTCAAAAATACCACGAAAAACCAATCCATATAGATCAGAAGTCATGTCTTGACTCCCAAAGGTAGTGTCCCCCTCCTTCCTTCAAGATGAGTTCTGCTTTGACTGGAAGAAAGGTTCACTTAGAACAATTTCACAAAAAAGGAGACTTTATTGCATAGGAAATTTGAGATCTTTTCTCATAAGCTTTGCTGATGTTGGCGTTCTTTGGCATTATCTTCTGAATTCCGGAAAACGTATTCACATTGTTTTTAGGACTTCGTGTACTAAGGATCTCTTTCCCTATCAGTACTCTGCACGTTTGGACTTCTGGTCCCAAGAGATCGTGCCTCTAAAACAAAGGGATATAAAAATTTGCATCCAACTTCTTAAGCAACAAAACAAAGCAGAGTACCTCCAGCTGCAGTATGGAATAAATTTAATACCTGTAGTTTAGAGCGATCCATGTTGTATTTTACCTTGTATCCTGATTCTGAAGAAATCTACTCAGACATTTTCACCTAAAGCAGCAAATTCTTGTTAACTTGTGACTTTTAACGGTAAGCATCAATTGTCATTTGGTTTCGTAAGAAGTTACTAGTGTCCCCTCTGTGGTGGAGGAAGCTCTGTTCTAAAGACCCTGAATTGTTTGAAGATACTGATATTACCTTGACTTGGAGTGTGGAACTTAGATTTACGCTAATTTAAAAATTAAAGTTAAGAAGAATAACTTAGAAGTTGGGGGGATGAAGTGCTTCTCTGGCAGATGTGGGTTTCTAAAGGCTCTTTCATGTTAGAGTAAGTAAGGGGTAAGATGGGCTTATGGAGAATGGGTGAGCTGGTCCTAGATTTGAGAAATACAGTTTATTTCCAGATAAATGCATATGTGATTATCTGTATGAGCATGTGTCCACACTTGTCCTGTGAGAATGTGAGAAAATTATGTGAATGTCAGTTATGTCATACAAATATTTTTGAGACTTAAGGAGAAGCAGTTTGTATACTAAGCAGTTTGTTAATGCTGGTCTCTGAAGACAGTCCAGGCTTGTGCACATTGAGCTAAGTGCTGTTCTCTGCTATCACATCCTCTGTGCTGACTTGAATTTTCAAAGGGGATTGTTTGAGCTAAAGGACAGAACTGCAATTGAATCAAAATAGAGACCTCCCTCTCTTTCCATGGATATATCATGGTTAGGGTTCTAACTTTCTTTTTTCTCATTTAATAGACACAGTTAGGGTTAAGTAGCATTAGAAGTTTACCTCTGAATTCTAGACAGCTTTGTAAGTAGACTCACTTAGGATGGGGGAACTACAAATGGAAGTGTCTGTGGCAGGCAGAAAGACAGGTAAGGAACACTACTCTCCTTAAATGCCAAGGAAATAGTTACACAGAAACAGCATCTTTGATAGCCTAATCTCTAGTGTTAGGAGTTCTTGAAGGGCTGGTAGTTGGTAATTCTGGGAAAGGCGAGAGAATGGTACAATCTGCCATGACAGGTTTTGAACTTTTCCTTCCTAACAAGATATCATTGATCTGAAGTAGTGAAACACGGCTGAAGTCTTGAAATTTTATTTGCAAAAATAAAGAATGTTGAAGATAATGGAAGAAAGGGGAGCAAAATACATGTTTGTAAGACCTGGAAATAAGCCAAAGTCATCACTTTGTGAAAATGATAGGGGTTTCTGTAAAAATCTAGCTAGAACATTTAACACGTGGGAATTGGGACATAAAAGCTGGTTCAGGAGACCATAGAGCAGCACATAGCCACCACTTGAGTCTTGTATGTTGGATAACCTGTCACGTTCTGCTGAGGTCCCTCAGAAAGAATGTACCTGGGAGCAGTACAGGGAGGATCTGATCTCAGGTTATTTATAAATGGCTGGAGGTTCAAAAAAAGAGGTGAAGAGGCATAGTCCATTATATCAGTGAAATTAAAAAAAAAAAAAAAAAGATGAAAATATAGCAAGCAGGTAGTTTCTGAAGGAAAAAAATACCTTTAAATCGTTATACCTGAAGAAAAAGACAAGATGTCCTCAGTGCAGGACTCTTGTGGGTAACTGTGTTTTCTGTGTACCAGGCAGTCTTTTCCTACCTCAGGAGGAGTTTAGAGTCTCTTTAAGTCTGTTTCTGCACTGCCACCCCCAGTTTCTGGAAATAATATTACACTTTGAGGGACAGCTGGAAAGATTTGTGTCAGAAGTGTTTGTGAAAACAGTGTTATTAGTCTCATGTTTGTATTACTTGATTAGATAGAATATTTACAGTTTATTCATCTTTTTATGCCACTACCTTCTGGGACATCAGTTTAAATAAGGAACGCTAAAATGTCCCTTCCAAAAGGATGATTTTTATTCTTGCCTTTTCTGATTTCTTTTAATTTTTAAACTTTTATTTATTTTCTTTTTAAACAAAATTCTCAGCTCTGAGTCACTTTGGTTGATTGATGACTTTGGATCAGGGTCTTGCCTCCTGTTCTCTTCTACCTTAGTCTGAGTGTAAGGGGAAGGGATGTGTCAAGACAGACACTTTAAGTAAAATAGTGACTTTTCCATTTGGACAAAGGGGCTGAGTGAAACCATGTGAAAAGTGCCATGACACTCACATAGTACACCAGTACTTCCTTTGCTGTCAGTGTAAAGTTGTAACACTCACTTATGGGGGAAAAAATAAGGATGTTGTGAAGGAAAGCAGTTTCCATGGTGCCTAGGTACAGTATTTTCACTGAACCTAAATGTGTGAGGTGGGGTCTGGTTTCTGTGCACTGAAGTCTGAAGGCTGGATTCCTGTCAGATTCCCCCATGCCTAGAGCTCAGGCCACAGCCTGTGCACACTTGTACATGGCTTCTGGAAGCACTAAAGGCGGAGGAGCTTGACAGAAGCTTGGAGGCACCTAAATGCTAAAGGCTGATTGTATTTGGTTTTGCGTTTTTAAAGTGCTGGGCTGATAGATTGCTAATAGGGAGGCTTCTGGGGACAGTGTTCCCACTGTAATAGGCAACCTGTGTTTTTGAGAGCAACTGAGCTTTCTAAATTCCTTTTGCATAAAGCTCTGGTTATGCAGCAAAATGTTTGTTTCTGGGTGCCATGAGGTTAATGTTGTTTTTGTAGAGGCAGTTTGTTATGTGAAGAAGTTGGGGGGTCTACACAGCCTTAAAACATTTTTAGAGTGTGTTTTGTTGGCAGGGTTATATAACGATGGAGAGTTTCATGCTTTGCAGAGTGAAAAGACGCAAGCTAGTTAAACTCTGTGTTCTGTCTCATCTTGAATTGTCTCACCTTTTTTGCAATAGGGATTTGGTAGGGTAGGGAAGGGATTATGAAAATAAATATGGTAATGTAGTTCAAACTACACTGATAGTTCAAAAATATTTTAAAACATATTCTCCAGGCTGTAGTGTTCAGACTCTTGAAATCCTGCCTGGGAAGGAAGGCACTGCTAAATTACAATCGGCCATAAACAGAAAATCATATCGTGCTTTCAAGGGGTATGTAATGAGTGGATAAATACATTTAAAACACATAAATAATTTTAAAACAATGAAATTTTAATAGATCTGTCTAGGAAGTAATAAGGTGATTTAAAAAAATTGCTTCAATTCATAGGTTTGGATACCTCATATTAAGTAATTTTGTTCTCTGTGACAAGGCATACAGAGAAGTCATTGAGACTTCATATTTTTCCATATGATTGTATAAAAGCCCCTCTTGGGCTTTTATAAGGTCTCTTACAAGTTAAGAGCATATTCCTTTACCTAATCTTCCAAAATAAGTTGGAAGCTTTTTGTTTGTAGTGCCATCTTGCAGATGACAACCAGAATTGTGCACAGTCTTCTGATGTCACATATTCCTTTTGTATTTGTACAAGCTTGTTCAATCTAGATAGTACAGGGAACAGGGAAGCCTCAAAATCACTTGTGCTGATACAAAATATTTTAAGATTTGCTATGGATTCACATAAATGCATTCTCTTTTTTGCTCTCTTTTTATTTATTCATGTTGAATAAATTGTTCTAAGGTACCAACAAATGGCAACTTACATATACTAGTTTTCCTTTCATTGCTGTTCTTTATAGATATTAAAATAGGGAAACAGAAAAAAAATGTTCTCATCATGTTTTCTTCAACACATCTGCCTGAGAAATAACTTCTGCTATATTCAATATTTTTAAAATATTATCTTGCTCTTGTAAACCAAATAATAGGCCTACAGTTGGCTGATGACTAGCTAGAAGAATGTGAGTAGCTAAAATGGTCCCTTCAGCTGGGTTTTGGCATCCTATTAAAATTTGAAGTTGGCATCTTTTCAATTAATATATATTTCATGTTAGTTTATAGCTTATATAATGGATATTTTGTGAACACCTGCTAATGTTTCCAAGATGCCCTTCCTAAACACAACCCTTCCAAATTTTAAAAAAAGCATTTTGATGTTTTTCTGTATACTTTGCAGAATTTGCTTTTCCAGTGCGTGCACAGGCAGGTCTTTTCCCTTGAAGTTAACCTATATTTGCTGTTTATCTCCTCTTAATATTGGGTTTAGTCACTTGGGTTCAGTGTCATTTTTATCAGAAAAGCCAGTCATGTTCCATGCCTAGAGGTGAAACTCCGAGAAAAAAAATGTCATGCTTGCATGCAAATATATACTAGAATAAAAAAAAAGGAAAATTAACAGAGTGCACAAAATTGGTTTTAAGTTTATTGAGAAGGTCTCTGTGTGTTTCTGGTGGGTGCTGACAGCTCCGCTCTGGGGTGAAGTTTTGAGGTGTCTATTGCTCCATGGAGAGTTACTGCACACCTCATGGGGCTGTGGCTTGGGCTGGGGCAGAGACCTGGCAGGTGTTTGCCCTGCAGTCCTACCTAGTACAAATGCAGTCATGATTTAAGCAGTGATGTGATTTGTGTTATAATTAAATAATGATACAATGCTGATACTGTTCCTGCTGTACACTGGCCAAGCAGTTGGTGCATGGTACTTGTGGTAGCACACAGTATTTTACCCTAGGGGAAGGTACATCTTATGTAAAGCAGTTGATTGAGAAAGTCTTAAGCAAAGCAAAAAGCAAGACCTTGTAGGGAAGCTGTGCTGACTATCTTATATAATGGCCTTTTCTTCTTAAGTTCTTTCTGTTCCCCTTGATTTGTAAATCTCTTCAACTTTTGTCTGAAGTCAGCTCTGGTAAAGAGAGGGGCCAAGCAGGAGAAGCCTGAGTGAAATGAAGGTGCCATTTTTGTTTGGCTTTGTTCTCCTTTCTGTATGCTTTTCCCTGCTTCTACTTCCAACCCTAGCAGCAGATGGCAACAGAAGCCTCCCTCAACCCACACAAAATGGATAGTGTTTTCAAATAGTATTTTACATTTGCAGTCCGGCTGCAGTGGGAAAAAACCCACAGCTAGTGTAGGTCCTAGATAGTTGAATACCATTGTTAAGGTATTCTTCAGTATAGTCTTCTGTTTTTCTAATCTCTGTTACATTCCTTTTCTTTTTTTTTTTTTTTTCAAATTTAAATTTGTGTGTTACAGGCAGAATCAGCAAATTAACAATTTACATCAGAAGATAAGGGAGAATGAAATACGAGCTCAACATGCGAGACTGAGCCATCTTGTGAGCTGCGAAGAACCATACCTGGCTAACTTACAGGTAGGATGAATACTTTTCTTTCAGCAAAGCTTTCCACTGCCTGGTAACTGGCACCTAAAAGCATATTGACAATTTTCTGCAGGCCAGAGTTTAGAACTTTTGTGATTATTGATGGCTGTGTAATTGCATAGCTGCAAATTGTGTAGAGAAAACCTTCTCTAAGTGTTGTAGTTTACCTTATATTTGCAACAATCTAAGTTTTGTTAAAATCTTGTACATACTTGAAGTCTGATAAAAATAAGATACCAATGAAGGATTGTGACACTATAAGAGTAAGAGTTTAACAGCATGCATGTACGGTAGTCCTACAAGGAGATAGGTAGGAGAAAAAATAGTTTGAAGGAGAATAGTTAGGAGAGTATCTGAAAATAACTAATGAGAGGTCTGCTGAAGAGGAGGAGGTATTGCCCTCCTGGTTAGATGGTTAAATTTTATGGATAGAATAGATGGAGGAGATGTGAGAAGGCAAACAGACTGATGGAATACCTTTTGACAAGAACCTGAAAAGGATATGGGCTAGTACCCCTAGGGAGCACTTAGTCTGAAAGGGAATGTCTGGTGGTATTTTGAGTATATTTGTCCTAAGTTTCATCTACCTAGCACAGGTATAAGGATGAGGTAGCAAAGGTTCACCAAGAAATGCAGATCACTCTGAGGACTGTAGCTGCTTACAGCACACAAATTCCATCTCCAGGCCTTGGCATATCTAAAAGGCAATGCAGCAAGGGATTGCTAAAGGCAGATATGCAGAGAAATAGCTTTTCTGTCCCTCTTCTGTTATGTTATCTTCTTCTGTCACAAACACTGCACTAGGATCTCAGCTAGGGTGCTTCAGCATGACATTATTTGTGTATTTGGAATAACACAGCTGTACATCAGGTGAGACTGTGGTTTGTGTGACAGCAGAGAAATTCAAGTGGAGCCTCAGTTGAACTTAGGTATACAGAGACTTTTTGAGACATCTAGGAATGTCTAGGCTTTTGTTGCTTCCAGATCTTCTCTTACAAAATACTTCAAAATTTAAGGTTTTAACCTAATTTATACTTAACCGAATTTTTAGGTTAAGAATTTTTTTTTAGCGGGGGGAGGGAGGGGGAGGGAGAGAAGATGGAAACAAAAAACCCAGACAAACAAAGGGAACAATATTGCAGAAACTGAAATTTTAGTGCACATATCTTAGTATTCTATGCTTCAAATAAAGCAGCAGGTGCATTCCTCTTTCATAATTTAAAGAAGTTTGAAAGTTTATAATGTATTTGGGTTTCTGCTTGATTTGTATTTGATTTTCTGCTTGCCTTCTATGAGACAAATTTATAAAAGCAAATCTAGTTTAATGAAGGTTTTAATCTTTTAATACTTTGCTGAAGGAATGTCACTAGTTAAAGAAATGATACAGACAGTATTTTTAAAAATGACCAATTTATGTTATTAAAAGAATTTTGAAATTGAAAGCCTAATGGGATGCATCTCGTTTTTGATCCCACATGCAGCCAACTTCCATTTTGTGCTTGTCTGTCTCTGAGCAGTGGAGATGGAAGTTTTGATATACAGAACAAAAGATAGGAGACTTGCCTTCTGACTACAGCTACAGCTCTAGTCTCAGGCTTGTTTCTTAGAGCTGCACCCAGGAATGATAGCTCTAAGCTTTGACTATTACTGATGTTCTGCTTTAGGAGCATCTTGAGATTGAAGTGTTTCTTACTTCAGTAAATTCATAGCAATTTTAAAGTGTTTTTCTTCCCAGGAGATGGTATGATAATGCAGTGGTAGTGATTTGTTTTGAAAAAGCTTTTTATCTGCATTTATAGGGATTTATTTTGGAATCACGCATCTTCCATAAATCTGAGGGGGAAAGTAGCCACACAATGTTCTTGTGCATATGTTATGAGTGCAAAGGTGTCCAGATTTTTTGTCTTTTTGCTTCAGATTCCTGAAATTCATGCTGTTGCCATGCATTTCAATGTTTGAAAAATCAAACCCCACCCTTCCTGACAGCTAAAAAAAAAATGCAGGACTGTTTTGTACTCTGCAGTTCAAGTGTACAGTGGTGTGTGTGTGTTCATTTGTGTGATTATTTTATTTCTTTTCATAAGCAACCACTGTATGAGAGCACACCACTGCAACCTCACATTTCAGAAAGATCAGCATCCCACCTCGAGGAGCTTGAGCGAAAGATTGCAGCAGCTGAGAGTAAGGAATTGCAACTCAGTGAAATTGTGAAACAACTTTCAAACAAATCTAGTGAGGAGAAAAAGAAGATGGAGGAGAAAGTAAGTGTCTTTCCTGTTCCAGAATTCTTTTTGTCACTGTTGCAGCAGCATATACTTGCTAGAAAGCAACTCAGTATATGGATGTCTGAATTATTTTGAAAAGATCACTAAACTGACCGTGATAGAAAAAGAAGAGTAATGATTTCCGGTGTTGGTAATGGATAAATCCGGACTTGCAGAGAATATATCCTAGAAAGTGATACTAGGTAAAATGGTAATCATGGTAACAGTTGTAATCAGGTATTGGTTAAGCTTTGGGAAAAAAAAGCTGCTTACTCTTGTAGCTTGTAGTGTTTATTATGTAAATAAAATATAATTTAAAAACATAGATTGTGAAAATTAAATCTTTATTTTTAGTGTGGTTTGTAAATGTGGCCCTCAAGCTTTGAGATGCATTTACCAGCCTGCATGTGCCTATTTGGCAGGAGTGATTCTCTTGTAGCTTTCTTAGAATGTGAAGAGTGGACTTTAGACTGAGACAAAGATAGCTGTGTTCTTGGAACTGTTTTGAGAAAGGGTTTCTTTGCAGACGTAAGGAATTCCCAGGGGTAGTTTTGAATGTACTCACAGCCTTCCTTTATTGCAAGCAGGAATGTGCCATTGACCAAGGGGTTCCTAATTAATGTTTTAGGGATTCATTGCCACTGTTACCTCATCTTCTTTAATTACTGGCGTTAATTTATATTAAATCAGGTTCAAGGGATACAAGCAATGTGATACAGTGAAGTGTCATGTGGGAAGACAAAGACTGTTATCATAATCATCTCAAAATTCTGCCTTACCATTTCCTGTGAACCCTCAGTATGCTTTTCACTGAGGCAGGAAGAGCAGAAAATGGATACTGCTGCTTCCTCCTTAGTGAGCTTTTCCTGCCTGGATTGCTCACTGTGTAGGAACTGGCAGGCAGTGGCAGTGGTGAGGACCTGTGCAGCAGTGCTTTTGTTAGCAGCACGGTCTGTAGGTTGGACCCTGGTTCACTGCACAGTCCTGATCTGCCCCTGAACAGCCATCCATTCTGTGCACTGAGCAAAAAGCTCTCAAGGAGAGAAGGGGCAGGGAGGGACAGTGGAAAATACTCCTTTCTTTCCACTTTTTTGATCTAGGTAATAAAGCAAAAGAAGTATCAGGAATACAAACAAATGTAACATAATACAAAAAGTCTTTTCCAGGCTTATGGAAAATTAAGGTCACCACAAAAGGTGTTTAAGAAAGCAGCTATTCTGATCTGATATCCTCTGATGTGGTTGTCAGACTGCATCAAAATCAGGGGTTTGGCTTTGATTTTTGGTAGTTGAAGTTCTTGGTCCTCATGTTGAAGTTGTTTGCCTGGTCCAGAGGAACAAAAATGTATCCTGATTATTTGTTGCATATGAACATCTCAATGGCTGAAAGAATTAACAGTATTTTAAGTGTTGAATTTTGTGTTTTCAGTTCATAAGGCACATGGATTGTTCTGGGTAGAAGTGAAGCACTTGTGGTTTGAGGACACATGTGGGCCTGTCACTTGAAGCTGTTGGGATTAATAACTTTTGGTTTGGTTTCCTGTTCTTAGTCAACCCTTTCATGCAGCTGAGAATACAGTTCTTGGAGAGTTAACAGCCTCTGCTTCCAAAGCAGGCTTATTTTTACTGTTATCATAAAGCATGTACTCTTTCTTTCTTCTAGCTTAAAACTAGAGACCGATATATTAATAGCCTGAAAAAGAAATGCCAGAAAGAGTCTGAGCAAAACAAAGAAAAACAAAGACGAATTGAAACTTTAGAAAAATACCTGGCTGACCTTCCAACACTGGATGATATAGAAGGGCAGACTAAACAGGTAAGGTAAAGGGGGTTTGTTTTACATTTAAAAGATATAAGTAGGCTCCCTAATATCTGTTATCAAATCTTTTACTGTTTCAAAATCTCTTTTTTGTCACCCTTGCATTTAGGAAGAGAAGTATTTCAATCTTTCAGAAAGCACTGTAGGTATTAGGGTTTTCTGGCAGTCAGATAAGGAGCACTGGTGTGAAACTATTCAGCAAGTCACTGCAAGGCTGTGTTCTGACACAAGGCTTTCTGCTGGTGTGACACTGTGTCTGACTAATGTAACCTTGTGTTAGCTGCAAATTCTAGAAGAGAAGAACAAGCAACTTCAAGAAACCATGGCTGAGTTGGAAAAGAAGCTCGGAGAGGCCCGGTCGCAGTGCAGAGAGAGAGAATTACAGCTGGCGTCTCAGAAGAAAAAAGAAAAAGAGCTGGTCACAACAGTGCAGAGGTATGAACAGCTGCTCAGGCTGTGCCCTGCAATGGGTGTGCTTCCCCACCTGATGTCAAAACCTAATGCTATTTGCAGTCTTAATCTATTACAATGCTAATAATTTTTTATGGTAAGGATTTTACGACTTGCTTTGTGGCAAGTTATAATTAATACCACAGAGAAGAGTGAGCCTAGGACGTTCTTTGCTATCTGTCTTTAAGGGTGTGGGACACTCCAGCGATGGCATCGTAGCCTGTTGGCAGATAGAGGATGGGACAGAATTGTGTGACAAAGGAGCATTGTATAGAAGCTGTCAGTAGGGCTATGTAATAACTGATCCTGTCGTGAGCTGTGGAAAAACTGGATATTGGCTGATGGGTATATCAGGGAAGGGTCAAAGGTTTCAAGACATTCCAGCCATTTCTTACCTTTTCATTGAGGGTGCAGGTATTTACAAAAAAATTTAGCTGTAGCTAATATGTTGTCATTGAACTTGCCCAAGTATGAAAAAAGAAATGGGACAGATACCCAAGAATATCCGGATAAGACATGGAAACTTTGTTACTATGTTCTATTTTAGATCAGGGGACCTGCTTGAACAATTTTTTTTATTAAATGGAAGAGGGAAGCAAGGGAGAATCAGTTTTAAGTATCTGTGGATGTTCCTGCTGTTCGTTGTCCCTCAGTTGGGTAAAGGTGCATGCCACAGGAGTCTGAGAGGTTTCCATGATGAGAGGCGAGCTGGCTGGGACACCTTGCCAGCCAAATTGTTGACACATTGTTTCCATCTTACCAATTGAAGGCCTTCGTGCTCTCCTAATCTAGAGAGGGATCATTCTGTCTTTTCTGAAAGCCTACAAATAGTTGGGGTGACTTCTGGTTTCTAAATTAGACAGCAAGATTAGCACTAATAAAGTGTATTTCCTTTCTGAGAGAAGGTGAGCAGACAGAGGCTATAGCTACACATATGGGTTGAGTTGAGCAATGGAGGGTCTGAAGGCCATGCCCTTGTGTGGGAGCATTCCTGGCAGGAATGGCCTTGGGCTCCACGTTACAAGTCACAGAGGGTGATGGATGGGGCACCAGCACTGGGCACAGCATCTGATTCTGGACTCCACTTGGAGTTGTGTGTGCCCCAGTGAGACAATCTGATTTAAACACTCCCAAAGCTGTGAAGGTTCACAGATGCCTCTGATCAATGCTTTGCCTCCCCCAGTAGCACAGAGTGACTGTGAGCACTGCAAAGCTTTGCTTTGCTCCTCTCTGCCCTCTCTTCCTACATGGTACTGCTGGAGCTGTGCCTGTTGGGAGACTCAGCACAGAGTATGGCACATAAAACCTGCATTCATCTGCATGAATATGGCCTTGTCAGTGCCATGGCAACTTGAATAGTTTAGAATTTTTGCATCATTCATGCACTGTTGGTGCATGAATTACGTAAGGCTGGATTCTGCTAGGTACAGTTTTACAGTTCTGGTTGGGAAGATGGTGCAAGTTTCTAATTTTTTCCTAGAACGCACAACCCTCTGGTTTCTATTAGCCCACTTAATCTTTCTTTCATGTTGAATGGCAGTTTACAACAGAAAGTAGAAAAATGCCTGGAAGATGGTATTCGGCTTCCTATGTTGGACACAAAACAGCTTCAGAGTGAGAATGAAAGTCTCAAGGAGAAGAATGAGAAAGCCAGTAAGGTTAGTCTGCAAACAATCTGCTGGTGGCACCTTTAACCTTAAGTCCTGCACTTCTTTTTTTTTTTTTTTTTTTTTAATTTAGAAATAAATATCTCACTAAAGAATTACATATTTGTTGCTAATTCGGATGACTTTTCAAGACCTGCCTATCTCTGTTCAGAATATTGATTTTGCATGAATTTTGTGTTCTGTCAGAGTTGAACTGTCTTGTCATTTGTTTTTTTAAAGATGCTATTTAGAATCTATGTCTACACATCTGTAGGCTGATTTTTAGGCAACAATCTGAAGAGACTCAAGCCATCTAAATTGCTCAATTTTATATTCTAGATTATAGACAATCAACAAAATCAGATAACTGGACTGATTTTGGACATGCAGGTAAGGAAGAGTTTATATTCTGTTGTTTACTGTGTGCATTTTTAGTTCACAAGAATGACATAGCTAGAGTTAAATTTTATTATTTTATCTTTCTGAATAGGAGTCAAAGGGAGAAATGCCAAAAACGTAATCTTACAGATGGACTGTAGTCAACCCATGTTCTCTTGCAGGCTCATGGTGTAGTTGTTATGTCTGTGTGGTTTAGCACTTCACTGGTACTCATAAAAAAGTGAAAAACGATTGCTATGTTGCATCCTTATCCTGCTGGTCTGGCGGATCATCCAAAGTACAAAAGCGCTGTGGCTTAGGGGCTTCGTTGTTCAGTTTGTTAGAAGAGACAGGTGCCTTTCTGAATTATCTCACTTCACCCTGTTCAACTGGTTTCTGACACTGAGATACCTTAACTGTCCTGCTGGATGTTGGGCACCCAGCTTGCAGCCAGAGATTTTTCTAGACAGCAGAGGTTGTCAGCTAGAAGTCAGCTGCAGCTCTATAGATCTGATTAACAGCGTGTTGAAAGTTACTCAGTGACCGCTGTTTGTTGTGGAGAAAAGAAACGTTATACAGCTTTTAGAGAGGAAGGTATTTCTTGCCATAGAAAAAGCTGAGCATTTAAAAAAACCCCAACATCTGTTTTCAGCAAATATTGAAGCCAAACTCTTGTTTCCACATTCCTCTTCTAGAATGTCATTTGTAAAAAGTTGTCTCCCTCTGCCATGGTAAATAGGAGGCCTGATTCCTGTCAATAACCATGTATTTGTTTGATTAGATTGCAGTGTATGAAATATATCTATAGTAGGATATAGTATATATAGTAGGAGAATTTAACATGCAACATGAGGTATGTAGGTTAACTGAAAAGGAAATGGACTTATTTAGCTTCTCAAGGTTTGAAGCAGACTGATTTTATCAAACTGAGATGTTTGCATGCAGCAGACTGGTATGTGCAAAAATTGTGATACAGGCAAATGTTGTTTCAGGTGTTATATAGTTAAAAAGAAGTTCAGCTTGAACTTCATAACCTTTTTGAGGTTCTCTGTCCCTTTTTGTAGTTAAGGTTATTTACATATGTACTCCATATATATGTTGTGCTTATCAGAGATACACACAACTTGCTAAGTGTGTTTTCATCACCCTAAATCTTTCCATGTTTCCTAAACTTTCTGGTCTTTTTCTCACCATCACCTTTATCTTGAGACTAGTGATCCTTCAGTGTTTTGTGTCCTGAACATGACTTTAGGGAGCTGGACTGGGAAATGCTGAATAGTTGTGATTGTCTGTGACCAGGGTACTGTTCTGTTCTCCAGGACTTTCTCTTGCTTTTCCTCTTGAAGTATTTTATATGAGGGCAAAAAATAAGATTTGAAAATGGTGTCAGCTCTCAAATTACTTGTAGACTATAGTGGATTTTTTGGGCCATCTCCCTGGCCTTCCATACTTGTGACCGGGGAAGCATTGAAAATTAGCTCATTAGAAATTGAAATCCCTTATCAGCACAAAGATGCAATTTATCTTTTGCTAAGATGATCTCATTTTATTCCCTGTCTTCTGCCACATTGTAAACTTATGCTTGAGTATGTATTTCATTTAATTGGTTTTAACTTGCAAGCTGAAAATAAATTCTGCTTCAGACAGCAGTTGTATAAAGCAGTATTAGTTTCTATTTGCTCATAATCATGGTGAAATTATTTTGATCTTCCTTGTATGGTTTTACTTCATTGATTTGTTGTTCTGAGTGGGAGGAATTAAAATTTTTGCTGATCTTGGCAAGATACTGTGCTGCATATACAGTGCATCCTTAGAAAGAGAAAAATTGTAGATAACAGTGGTGTTCTAAAAAGAAATTTTTACATTATTAATTTGGATATCACAAAATGAACGGTTTTGGTACAAAAAAAGAGAGTAGAAGTAAGTCAGATTGTACAATGCCTATGTTACCCAAGGTACATCTTTCAATCTTGTCAGTCACAATAAACCCCAACTGGGAATATTGCCACCAAATTGTAACTTTGGAAAGCATATGGAAAAATTAAGGGTGAAGTATGAGGAATTCATAGCACTATAAGTTCAGTCAAGCTGTTAAGCACGTGTTCTTTTCTTGAGCTTTAAGTTGAGAGTAACAGAGAATGATAGATCTTAGGTGTATCTTTTAAAAATAAACACTGATTTCTACTTCTAGTAGTTCCCATTACATGGAGCAATTCTTGAGCTGAACCGTGTACACATTGCATGGAATATTATAAAAGTTGTTTTTTGCTTTGTTTGTAAAGTCATGTAAGTTTAGTGGCAGATGTAGTTCTGAAAATGCACTGGGAAAGGTTAATATTTCTCACCCTGTCTTCCCTACTACCTCTCCCCTTCCAGAAGGCTGCACAGTCAAACTTTTTTTGTCTGTTGTTGACATGAACATGAAACATGTAAGTGGTAGTCCTAATGCATCTGTCATAGCTGGAGCACTGGGTATCCCCGAACTTGATCTTCATCAATGACTGTTGGAAGATATTTGGAAGCTGGGAAGGTGTTTTTGGCACTGCATTGCCCTGTTCGCTTTGTGCTTCTTAAGTGTGACGTCCATATGCCACAGATGGAGCTTGAAGCTTCAGTCCAACCTAGTAATGGCGATTTTTCTCAGCAGATAATGTTTATAAAAAACTAAAGGCAATTATTCAGCATCACTGCAGGTTCTGCTCATCTGCAAGCACGCAAAGGAAATGCCTGAAGCAGTTATTTCCTGCCCTCTCCTGGCTCAGGGTGTTTCCTTTGCCTCCTTCCTCCCACTGGTGTGTAGCTGTGCTCTCTCAAAGAGCTTATCTTTAGGATACACATTACTTCAGCACTTCCTTTTGAGGGGCATGCTGTGGGTTAAAAGAGCAGCAGGTCAAGTGTACAAAACTGGTTTTAAAAACAAGTAATCCTCTCTGGGTTATGCCTGCTCATTCTTACTACTGACATGAAAATAGTGTTGGGGTTTTTTTAGTCCACATTAAGTCTGTAAATGTTAGCACCTTTGTTTTCCAGTTTTGCAAAGAGTATGACAAAGTCCCCACTGCTTATGTGGTGTCGAGCTGAGTGTGAAGGGAAATTTTGTCAATGCTGCAACACCTCCTGTGACCGGCCAGGCCTTTAAAAACTTCATGTAGTGTTGGGCCTGCCTTGCCTCTCATTACTCCCTGCCTTCTCGTCAGTACTGGTAAATCTTACAGGTGACAAGTCTCAGCTGAAGAGATCTCTCTGTTTGAAAGCACCAGGAGTTTATATAGTCTCTATTCATTGTTAGTATTCAGATAC
This sequence comes from Urocynchramus pylzowi, assembly GCA_013397555.1. Lineage (NCBI taxonomy): Eukaryota > Metazoa > Chordata > Aves > Passeriformes > Fringillidae > Urocynchramus > Urocynchramus pylzowi. Next base: position 1,760,176 of record VZRH01003214.1, read on the forward strand.
GATGGCTTGAATGTTCCTCTTTCTGAATTTTGCCAGATGACCTGAAAAGACATATCTACAGATTTAAAAGCCAAGTAGTGGAATAAATATGAGTACTTTCAAGAGTAAAGGCACCTGTGTTCATGCTGAATTCACCCTGAAAATTCCATTTTGGCAGTATCTCATGATTTCTCAGTTTGAACTCTGTGGTTGAAAACTGGGGAATTGACAGCAGGTGATTCCATATTGCAGCGGTTTTTTATTTGCTGTTGTTTAAGATTGTTAACCTGTGTTTTCATTCATTTCAGTCTATGCAAGAGAAGCTTTCACAAGAAAAGCTGATAATTCAGAAGATGACAAATGAGCTTGAGGAAAAAGAAAGACATATAGAGCAGCTGAATAAAACTCTCTCTGAAGTAAGTAAAATAGCACCAGTAACTCAATCCCCCACCACACCAGAACCAGGAAGAACCTTATAGAATGATTATGAGATCCCTTGGTAGGGATTTATGAGCTGAATTACATACTTAAATATCCTGGCTCCCATGCAGACATATAAGCATACCATCCCTGTCTAAAGAAGTGAGAGCTTAAAGGGTGAAGATGGCTAAGTAATAATAACATGTAATAGCCATATAAAAGCTGTCTGTGTGCTTTTCTTTGAAGGGGTACAGAAATATTGATTATATGTTTGGTAAATAATTATTTTTAATTGTACTATTTGTGGCTTGAAACTTTCTGCTATAGTGAATGCTGCAGACTAACTTTCCCCCTTTTTCCATTTGCTTTTTACAAAGAACCAAAGACTGATGGAAGAGAATGCCTGCCTGAAGGAGCAGATGAGGCTGGTAGAGCAGTCCAGGCAGCCAGTATCTGAGAAGATGCCTGTAGCAGACCAGTTGTTCAAGGAAATGTCCCACTGCTTGTTTGACTTGAAAGCACTGTGCAGTATTCTTACCCAGAGAGCTCAGGGCAAGGAGCCTAACCTTTCCTTACTGCTGGGAATCAGATGTAAGTGATGTTGACTTTCCAGTGTTTAATAAATGTTTTGACACAAAGGAATAACAGTTTAGCTAATGTAGTGCTTGAACTTGCCAGCTGGACAAGCTTGTGTCCCCTCGCTATGCAGATGGAGCAGTGGTGCATGAACTCATGGAGTTCTCTGGGCCCTTAGTGCCTCTGGGCACTAAATGTGTGTGACTACACAGGTCCTTGCCAAGTCAGGAGAGCAGGTAGCTGGCTCTTCATGTGGACCCAGTCATGGATATGTTCACTGCTCTAGAAGAGAAAGGTGTGTAGCCACACCTGTCTGTAGCCAGGTGTCTGTCCCTCCTGAGACACACTGCAGTCACCATGAGGGTTAACAGATGCTAAGCACATCCTATGCTTTTGTTTTAAAACCTTTGGGGTCAAGTGATAGGAATATCCATCTACTGTTTGAATATGTATAGGTCTAGTTTGGCAGTGGGGATGTCCAGGTGTTTTAAATAAGCCTTGTGCCTGGTAACTTCATCTCTTGTGCTGTTCATCTAGTCTTCAGCATTTACTAGGCTGGTAAATTTAACCAGGAAATGAGAAGCATGCCCTAAAACAAATCAGACAAAGTTTATGTCAGGTCTTTCCTTCTAACAAATCAGTTGTGTTGTCCTGAATGTATCATACTCAGATGTTTTCTGAATGTTAATTAGAATTCATCAGGTAGACAGGTTGCTGAACTGAACCAGCAAGGTAGAAAGGTAAAGTACAGTGTTAGTGCAGCAAGAGCTGCTACACACCTGCTAGCTCTCTTCTCTGAGTGACTATAGAAATCCCTAAAGTTTCTACAAATGCTCTATTCATTTTTTTCCACTGCTGTTCTGATTCATCAGACTTCAGGAAGGCTTGATCTTGGTGCAGACAGAAAAATGTCTTTCAGAGAAGCACTGATGGGCTCTGAATTGAGTTTAAGTTCACATGGTACCTTATTTTGTAGACTTTTCATCACACCAAGGCATGATTTGTCTTAATGTAATTAAAGTGACCTGCCTCTTATTTCCAAGGAGGTGACTAGTTGCAGTATTCACAGGACACTGTGAATACTGCAACTAGTATACTAGTATACTCCAAAGCTGCTGGAGCTTTAACCTTGGGTGTTGTTTTTTGTAGCACTGAGCTGCTCATCTGAAGAGAGTGAAAATTACCACAGCACAGAGACCCTTTCGAAGAAGCTCTCGGACGTTTGTCAGCTGCGGAAGGACATTGACGAGTTAAGGACTATAATGTCAGACCGTTACGCTCAGGACATGGGGGACAACTGCATCACTCAGTGACAGCACTCCATCCTGTAGCAAACCACTCACTAGGTCCTGCTGTGTCACAGGTCATTGCATTTCCATTAAGGAGCCATATGGGAAGGCTGCAAATAGCACCAGACACGCATCTCCGAAGGCTGTGTGTAATGGATCTCGGGAGTCTGGTGTGCAGGGGGCAGTCGTCGTGTGAAAACAGTGGTACAAACTGCAAGAAATCTATTCTCCAAACTACTGAATGTAGGAACAAGCTGTGAAGAATGATTCAGTTGGACACTGTTTCCTTCGTTTGGGCTCATTTTATTACTTTGCCTGGTTTTTGGAACCAGAGCTTTGGAATAGCTGTGCTGCTACAACTCTCAGTCCTTTCCTTCATCAAGGGTTTGTGTGGCATTATCTGAGTTCAGATCTTAGGGGAGAGGGTCAAAGAACCTATGCATGTGTATGTCTGGCTGTACATGATGAAGCCAGAGGCTTCTGCCACTGCACTTCACTCTAAGAATTGCAATTAGAACCATCTTGGAACCCTCAAAAAGTAATTGCTCTCCAAGTTGTCAAAAATTAGGATATAAGAAAGATGTTTTTATTAATGGATGTCTACCTTGTTTGTCCAGTAGCAGAAAAACCCCAGGTTTAACTCCTTTATGCAAACAAGTCCATAAAATATAGCTGTATCAGATTGTTTGAAGCACTCTCACGTTGCTGTAAGAAGTTTCAATAGTTCAAAGTCTGTGACAAACCAGAGAAGCTGTAAGACATAAAACTGCAGCATACTCCATGGCTATAAGGAAAAACTCCCAAAACAACCAAGAACTGTATTTTAGTGTTTGTACTTATTTTTCCCCTTAGGTCCTTTTCATTTCAAAGTGTTGCTGTATTCTGTTCCTGAAGGCCTCCGATGAGGTTGTGCACCACCTCAGCCATTTTTACCACAGCTACAAAAAGGATGTTTGACTCTTGGCAAAATAAAGGCTCAAAACAGAATGTTTCCAGTTAGCAGTATCAAGTACTTGATTATCTGAGGACTGAAAAATTTTCCACATTGTTTGGGAAATTTTGGTTTCTCCATTTTTGTAGGAAGCAATTACATAAAATAGTAAGCTCATGTTCCATAGCTTATTCAATGAGTGTCACTTGGCAGTGCTGTTTAACTCCCGTGGGACAGATGACATTTCCAGGAACATCACTGCAAGTTAGTTGCACAGTTATGCATGGTGGAAAATAGTATTTAACTGAAGGAAACAAAAACTTGCAAAGAGTAAAACCGCTTTTAAATCATACTGTTAAGAAAAATACATGCATCACTTACTTGTATGGTATTGCAGGAAGGTTTCAGGTGCCTTAAGGTGCAAGTCAGTCAACTGATCTGGAGTGGGGATAACAGCAGAAATCTCTTGGAAAGCTTAGCAATTCAAACCAAGTTAATTCTAGGGTAACGTTTTTATGGCAAAAGTGAGTATCTTCAGTTTTCTGATTTGGTGATGTGTTGCTTTCTGTTCATTGTTTAACAGTTACTGTTAATGTTGTTTTTATAATTTAGTGGTTTAATTGTTTTTAGCTGTATGGATTTATTTATTTGACAGTTTTCTCTATCCTGAAACTAGATTTGGACTAATTTGTGAAAAGTTGTGTTGCTATTTATATTACTGCTACGTGGTGTTATCAGATAGGTTTATCTGACTGGTTCAGCTCCTGTGAGCACTAAAACAGTGTCTAGATAAAATCGCAAGTTATCTAGTGTCTACTTCCAGAAAAAAGAATGAGGCCATTTTATTTTAAATTTCTGTGCTCTTTCTGTAGGCACACTTCAGTCTCTCCATCAGGGCATAATTTGCTCCTGTCTTCCTTGTCCTTCTCAGTGGTGTGATGCAGCTGCAGTTGGAAGTATAACTGTGCTCTTCTCATTGATATGATGAGTTCTGCTATGAGTGGGGAAAAGATGTTCTGAACTAATCTGCATTCTTAGACTGCAAACAGAATGGTTGTTATCTAAAGGGATGATTTACTCTGGTAACTCATTAACGTTATTAATTCCATGTTAATACACACCTGCATCAAAAGTGTACTTTTATACTAGTGCAAAACTGAAAACAAGGATCTTTGTATCAATGGGCTTGCACAGTTTGCTGTGCCTCTGACAGTGCTGGCTTTTGTGACTAAGGCTTCAGCTCATTCCTCTGGTGTGGTTGATTTGGTTCATCCCTGCAGTGAAGTAGCCTTTAGTTTATGGCATCTGTCTCTTACTAGACTTCAACAACAGCATTTCAGCTAATAAATTAGAAGTATTAGGGAGAGAGGAAACACACAAGTTACACATTATTGCTTCCTCAGATGGCAATGTTGTACCTATTAAAAAAAGCACCAAAACCCACATTAATCTACATTTGATAGAAATAACAAGGAGTTTAATAGAGCAATTACAGGGGAGCAGGAGATCTTTTGAGTCACTTTGAACTATTAAGCTTGTCACTTGGCTGGTATTTCTCCACTGTCCCTCCTGCTAAATGGTGATACTGTACTGCAAAGTTGAGATCACTAGTTTAGATTTGCCAAGCACTTCAGAGCTTTTATGCTCTTCAAGTATTAGTTAAAAGTCCCTCTGGGAGGAGATCCCATTTTATTCATAATACTTTTGATTGCAGTGCTGTAATCTTGTGTTCTAATGTTTTTGTTACAGAACCTGTAATATTTATGTTGACTTGAAAGCACTTGATTTAAAACCCCCTGAGTTTATCTGCCTCGGTCAAATTAAAGTAGGGAGGTAAATGATGGATGTATGAGCCAAAGAAGCAGACTACCAATTGATTATTTGCAGCGATACAGTACTTTGCTTTGATTTTTTAAAATTTGGCCTGTTGTAGTGGTAGCAATTACTATATATGCATCAGTTTACAGATGCCTCTAAATGGAATAAGCTTTGTCTAAGATATGCATGACTGTTTAATTGGTTAAAATGTAGTGTGTGTGTGGTCTCATTCAGCATATTTAATACAGAGGTGATTAACGAATGTTAACATTGGAATTGCTTCGATTTAGTCATGACAACTTTTTGCTGTAGCTGTTAGACAATCCCAAGGGCTGAAAACAACTGCAGAATGAATGGATACTGTACTGTTCTGGCTGTCAGCAAACTGTACAGTAACATTTTGTACAGTTTCAGGTAGAATTTATATGATCCTCTAGAAGATACTTACAGTAACTACTGTATTTAAGAATGTATTTTGAAAAAGACATGAAAAGTAACCGTCTCCCGACAAGCTATAGATGATGTATTCACTATATAGAAGTATTTACTATATAGAAGTAACACAGCTCAGTCATGTAAATGTGATTTAGGTTGCTGAACTCCGCTGTGCAGCTTTGTGGTGTGACAGGTGTATGGAATTGTGGAGATTTGCTGTAACCACCCACTCAGGCTCCAGCATTTGAAACTGATGGTGGTCATGAAGTCATTCAAGAGCTGAAATTCCGTCCTTTTCACTGCAAAAGGTTTCCTTCCTTTGCCCTTGCCCTTGTCTTTTGTTTCATACATTTTTTTGGGTTTTCTTGGGAAGGGTAAGAGCACAAGGAAAGGAAGGAAGCAAACCCCTTCCTCCATGACCTGCTGCTGTAGCATGGGCAGTGACAGCAAGCTGCGGTCTCTCCATCAGGGCATAATTTGCTCCAGTCTTCCTGGCCCTTCTCAGTGGTGTGATGCAGGTGCAGTTGGAAGTATAATTGTGCTCTTCTCATTGGTATGACGAGTTCTACCATGAGTGGAGAAAAGATCTGAACTAATCTGCATTCTTAGACTGCAAACAGATCAATGGTTGTTATCTAAAGGGATGATTTATTCCAGTAGCTCATTAGCAATATTAATTCCACAGCTGCATACCTTTGTGCCTTTTTAGCCTGAAGTAAATGTATGTCCCCCTGGAACTTCAGATAAGTTGTTAGCGTGCTGATGACTGCACCTTGTTTTCTTCTCACCTGCCATTACTTTGTTAATAAGCTTTTGTAGTAAGAACTCTTGCATAATGTCTAGAAACAGAAATACTGAAACTAGGTACTAGGTGTACACTTTGAATGTTAGGCTGGTTGTTGTATGCAGCTTCTTTGAATACGATGTGTGAGCAGGAAACACAAATCATAATGTGTTTTTTCTGTGTATATTAATTACAGTATATCATTAGTTCAGTGGGGAGGAGTGTCTGGAGCTCTCTTTTAAAAGCACAGCTGACATATGTACTGGATCAGTCCCTGAAGACTGGTAGTTTTGTAAATTGGGTTCAATTTTTGAACTGCTCAGAATACCTCATATGTAAATAGAGTTGTCATGACTTAATCACAATGTGTTCATTGTAAAAAGTAATGGAGCCACTGGCTGGCTCAGCTTTAGGCTTGTTGTTCTTGCCTCTTTTTGTAATTTTTTTTAAAGTAGGGTTTACAGCTAGAATTTTGAATGCCAAAGTTCTATTTATTAAATAATAATAAAAGTTTTCATTGTTAATGACTGGTATTTTTCCACTGGAATTTGTTTGTTGATGTTTGGGATTTGTATCCACAGAGCAGAAATAAATTTTGTTACAAAAGTGAATTTTTCACGGTTCTCATTTGTCCAGTATCTGGCATGTGACAGAAGTGATCAAAGCTGGAGGCAAGAAAGGAATCATGAAACCTCTTCCCAGCACCCATCCCAGCTCCCCTTCAGTGGTCTGTTCTGCCAAAATACCAGCTGACCAAGCTCTCTCTTCCTGGCCTTATGTTTTGTTTTTGTTGGTTGGTTTTGGTTTTTTTTTAATCAAGGCCTTGATATAAAAAAATATTATTTCTGTGTGATAAAAGGATTTCAGAGCAGCATTCCCTGATGCTTTTTTAGACAGATGCTCCTGTTGGCCATCTTGGATGCTGATTGGAAAGATCACAGGTAGGTCTGTTTAAAAGACTAAGCACAGAATTGTAGGCAGAAGTCAGTAATCCCTGCTGCACGGAACACTGCAGGTCCATACGGCCCAACACAACCAAGCAGCACTGACTTCTGTGTCGAGTTACTCTGAGGAAAAGCCAAAGGCTAAGGATTCCAGTCAATCTGACAGGAGTCTTCACAAGTGTAGGGGGAAGTGGGGTCACCCACGAGGGGTTTTCCCACAGTTCCTGTGATAAATCTTGGAACCTGTTTGGCGCGTCGGGTGCTGAATGAGCTTTGCATGTGGAGTGGTCTTCTCCTGCCCTCCCACACTCCATGGAGCAGAGTGCAAAAGCTGGCACTAGCTTTTCTTTCAAAGACACTGAGAAATGCACTCCAGTTAGGTAATGCATTATATCCCATAGACGTCTCTTGCTTTTCTCCAGCATTTCTCCAGTGACTGAAGGTTGCATGATGGGCTTCTAACTCAATTCAAAACATTCTGTGCCCTCTGTAAATATGTGTAACAGGCTGCACAGGTGCCAGCTTTTCCTAGATTGTGGAGGGTGGCCTTTTATGAGCTGCTCAAAGTCAGGTTTTGTTTCAAAGTACAAGGACTAAAGCACTGCTAGCAACAGTAGTGGTAGAAAATGTTCTGTTGCTTTTTATTCCACAAACAAAATACAACTCCACATGTGGGTAAAAATGAAGCCTTAAACAATAATGCTGCAAATACCACCGCAGCATCTTGAATGAGTACAATTTGCAACAGGTAAATCTGTGGTAGATTGCCTTCCTTATGTAAATTAAGTCTGCATGCCGGGTCGTTTGTTTTGTAAATGAATGGGTTTAGTATCGTCGGAAAATTTCCAAGTGGCAAGGGAAGTGGTTGGTATGAACGATGTTTTTTAATTACATTTTAGTATGTGCATATTTCTTTTCCGGCTTTGTGTCAGTTACTCCCCCTTTGGGGGCAGCTGCTCCTTTCCTCCTCCTTTTCTTGGTGTCACAGGTCTGAATTTCATGGAGATAAAGGCACGCTTCAAGTCATGGAGTTGGAGTCTGACTGTGGAAAACCTGATAGGTTCAGCTAATGTTTTGAGGTGCTTTGATGAGCAGTTTGGCAGCTCTCCTGAGGAATGCAACCTGTAGGTATTAATAGACCAGAAAATGGATTTAATGGCCTGTGTGCCTGTGAAAGCATTTTCCTGAAGGCAAAAGGAAACCATTGTCTAGTTTTCTGGTTGGGGAAAAATGGTGTCTCCTGCTGAGAGACTGACTTGTAACACTAAAGGTGGTTGTAAGAGAGTTTTCTGGCTGAAAACCCCTCCTTGTGTGGGATCTGAATAGAATTTAGTATCAAAAAAACTTGTCTCCCCTACATTAAAACATGGCAATACAGGTAGCCCCTGCCTGCTGCCAAAGCCCCTCCCAGACCGAATAGGTTGTACTGAGCTTTAGGTGGTCCCAGGTGCCAAAGGAGGGTATTTCTGAGCCCACTGCTGTCAGCCTGTGTTGGGTTGGGGGCCCAGCCATATCCTGTCCCAGTGCTGGGCCAGCTCACTGCCAGCCTGGCTCCCAGGGCCGAGCTGTCCCCTGGGGAAGTGTCAGGAGCCAGAGCTGGTCACAGAGCTTCAGTGTGAGCTGGCCAGAAGCCAGATTTTCCTGGTGTCTCGAGAAGCCCCCTCACCCTTTGCAGCCCTGCTGAGATGCATTCACAGGAGCCAGGCAGTGGGGACAATAGGACTTAATGGACTGATGCATTTTTTAACCTTCTGCTATTTTTGATCTCATAATGGTTAAATGAGATGATGCCTAATTTATTGTAAGTTAATTGGGGGCAATCCAGCAACAGGGAGGGAGAGAGCTCTAATCAGAGTGAGTGATGACACAAACTTTAAGATGATCTATCTTCCCTCAATGCAGAGACACTTGAGCTGTTCAGAAAGCCCTGTTTTAAGGTGGCCTGAAAGTAATGCTGGTTCCTGGGGCAAGTCCAGACCTGCAGGGCAGCCTGCAGCAGGACAGGATGGGCTGATGAGGACGCTCTGTCCTGCTGCAAACACATCCTGGCTGTGAGACGGGCCCTGGAGTCTGAGCCCCACACTGGTGCTTGAAAGCCCCACTCAGGTGCTGGGGTGGTCTTCATGCTGTGGGCACAACCACCCAAGTCTGCATTCAGCTGAGCTACTTGAAAGCTCCCACGGGATTTTCAAACTGATCTTTCTCCTCAGGAAGCTCAGGTGTGCCACAGCAAGTTGTTGGTGACAGCAAGTCACCCTCCTGTTAATCTGGACAGCGCCTGGTTATCCTCTACATCAGACTGGGGTGGCAGGACCCAGTTTTTGGAGCCTCCTTTGCTCAGTAACTTTTTCAAAAAATGGTTTACTGGCAAGTTAAAGCCACAAAGCAGCCACCTCCCAGCAAAATCACCCCTGAAACACTATAACCATGTGCAGAAGATCATCCCAGTTTTCATCCCAGCTTCTATACCCCTCGTGGGAGCTCCTCACTTTGGGGAGAGACAATAAAGGTCACAGTGGGGAGGGAACTGGCACAGGCATACACTGCCCTGCTGAGAACTCTGCTGTAGGAGGGAACACTGCAAAGGGCTTTGATAGATGGCATAATCCCATCAGCCCCCAGACACACCTCATTATGCAAGGCAGTGACAATCAGATCATTAGTTACATTATCACCCTCTGCCTTGGTGCCTGGGAAGTAGCAAAGATAAGTAATGGGATATTTTTAGTTTAAATTGTGGTTTGAACATTTTAATTAAAAGCCTATTATAATCAATCTGTTTCTAACATCCTTTCCCTCACCCTCATTCATAAAAATTAATTATCACTGTGGAAGGCCAGCGAGTGCATATATCCTGCTCCTGGCCAGTGGCAGCTTCAGAGCCTGAGTCTGCCACTGCCTGGGTGGCTTCGTGCACTGAGCCAGCCCAAATTGTGTGCAGTCTCCAGGGCAGTTCACCAGCCCAGTGCTGGCCCAGTATGGGGGGTGTTGCTAGGCACTTAAGCAAAAGTGATGATCTGCTCAGACCTGGCTCTCTCAGATGTCTGTTTATATCTTGGAGGTGAGCAGAGCTGAAAACACCTAGACTTTTAAAAAGAAAATTGTCTTCTCAAAGTGCTAGCATTTTAAAAATGTCCCAAATCTTCCCCAAAGTTCTGATGCAGTAGCTGTAAAGGTCAGCAGAAAAAATGACCCTCCAAATGACTGAAAGAGCAGTTAAGAACATGGAGGCACCAGGCAGCTTAACACTATGTAATTACAGTGTTGCTCCAAAACACAGTGAGAGTGTAAGAATAAGTACAAAATTGATCATTAAAAAAAAAAAAAATTAAAAAATTACTTTGCCTTGGCCTTCTCAAGGCTCATCACTGATCCCAGCCTTTATAAACAAAAGGAGACTTAGGCCTTTAGACATTATGCCCTCATTTGGACATTAAACTTTTTTCAGCAGCTCTGGAGTTCAAACCAGAAATGCTTCCCCTGCCAAAGAAGAATCAACCATTTTAACGGAGGATTTTTCTTAACTGTTAAAATAAAATACATTTTAAAAGTGTAATTCTAGTGTTATTATCTCCTGGGAAATCCACACAGTGTGGTGCATCTATCAGCAGGACTCATATACTTGCAAACTGTACAGTTTTCTGAAGTCCCAATAGATTGGTTTTTGCAAAGTGGAGTTGGCAACAAACTATTGCCACAAATTAAATAAAATCAGATTGTTTGTAACATACATTGCAAGTATGTTGCAATTTTTACAAAGCAAAAGAGTAAGTCAAAGACCTCAGTCGCCTAAAGTAAGAACATATAGTTTGGTAAAGAAATACAGTCTTTTCTACAATAAAAAAACAATTTCACTGTTACAGGCTTCCAGATAAATTTACCGACAGCTACGATAGGATCCATAATTCATCAATTTGTCCATGAGGATGTTACAGGAAACAGTGCTGGAAGGCTTCCTAAGCTCAAGGTGATATCATCCACTGCTCTCCCCTTCTCCACCAAGCAAATAATTTTGTTGAAGTCTGTCAGGTCAGTCACACATGGTTTCCCCTTCATAAATAATCCATGCTGATTACTCCAAATCACTGGTCTTTTTAATGTGTTCAGAAGCAGTTTTCAGCATAAGTTGTTCCATCCCCTTCTTAGGGATCAAAGTGAGACTGACCAGCCTGCAGTTCCCTGCAACCCTCTTCCTTGCCCTTCTTGAAGATGCCAATGCTTTCTTCCAGTCTTCTGGATCCTCAGTGTACAAAGATTTTCAAGAGTGGCCTTGCAATGCCATCAGGCAGCTCCCTCAGCACTCATGGGTACTTCCCATTGGACCCAAAGGTTTCTGCATGCCCAATTTGTTCAAACACTTAACCTGTGCCTCCTCCACAGTGGGTAAATCTTAATTGCTCCATAATTCCAAGTCTGGGAAATTAGCTAATTTCTGCTGGCTACACCTTTCATTTACTCACATGTAAGAGTTTCCCCCGCTCCTGAGGGTGGCAGTCATTGCTCACTCAGTTAATGGAGTTAAAACTTCAATGGATTTAGCAAGTGATGATGCTAACCTGATTTTTTTCCATCTTTCGAACAACTTGCCCCCCAAAAGTGAAGTACAACACTCTGAAAGTTCACTGTTATTCTGAACTGAAACATATGTCAAGCAAAAAAAAAAACCCTGTTAAATTCAAAGAGCTGTGGAGGCTGGAGGTGCCATTTCTGCACCTACTCACTTTTCCCTCCCCATTTTGCCAGCTGCCTGTTCGCCTCTCTGTTTACTGCTCAAAGCTGGAGCAAAGCCTATCTGAACCTTTGAAGGAGGCACACCATGTTGTGGGACACTCCTGACATGATTTTAAACAACTGTGTTTCTCCAAGGAACTTTTCTTCCTTCTTTTAAAGGATAGGAGTTGTGCTTATGAGGCAACATAAAGAAAAAAACCAAACCCCGGAGTCACCTTCCACTGCTGGGTGCTCACAGCAGGCAGCCCAGCCTGCTAGGCTGGAGATACAGGAAAAAGGTGGATTGTTGATTCTCTCCCCCAGCCTGGGGTGGAGTGATTAAGGAAGCAGTGAATCAAGTGCTCCAAGCACATTTGATTGCTTGTCATGACCTTGTTACACAGGTCCTTTTGGAGCACCACTTGGTGGCTAGAAGTCACGCACACGGATATATGCACACACACAGAGCCTGCCTTGCAGCTGGGTTCCCTACAGTACTTGCATTATTTGCATTTTTTTGGTGCTTAAGCTAACATTTCTCCCTGGTCATCTATGGCAGGCTGAGAGAAGTCCCTCATGCTGTGGGGCAGGGAACAGGAGGCTTGGATGGATGCTGAAACATGGAGCCAGGGGAGCACAGAGGAGCTGGTAGGGTCCTTACCCAAGGAGAAAAGGGACAGGGAGAAGCCTTCATCCATTTTAGATGGGTTCCATGAGAAGGGCATGGCAAGAAGTCGAAGCTGAGCCGTGCCTTGGATATTTGGGAACAAACCATTCATGTGGCAAGTCAGTCTCAAAGGATTAAAGTGGGGATAAAAGGAGCTCTCATGGAAAAGAAGTCTGAGGCAGCAGTAGTGACATTTTCTGTGTCTTAGGTCTAGGGTTTCACACAGATGTCCAGAAAGAATATCTAAAAATATCACACCACCATAGTACAATTATTTATGTGCACATTAATACAGAACACAACATGGTCTCTGTCTAATTAAAGCAAAAAAAAAAAAAATCTATTACATAAGCTGACCTTCAAATAAAAAGAAATTTGTTAGCTCTGCACTTACATATTCTAAATCTGACTTAGGAATGCTTTGAATTGTTTCAGTGTACACAGTGAAGAACTTGTTTCTTCTTGACACAAACTAACCAACCTTGCATCTGTGGCATGCCTGAAATGTATTTCAGAGGCACCGTGTCCTGGAAAATAGGCACAAAATGTGTAAATATGGTTCTGGCTGTTCTTTTTGGGCTGAGCTGGACAGTTTTGGGCAAGTAGCTCCTCTCAGTGCCCCAGTGTATGTCGAGTGGCAATTACACAAGCTCCCCTGGAAAGCACCTTGACAGCCCTGGATGGAAACTTCCATGAGAACTAGACAGCATCTCCACTAATGAGCATTCACACACCAGTCTGTGTAAGTGAAACGCTAAAAAATTCGATGCTAAAAAAATTAGTGGTTTTCAATCTGACCCCAAAACTGAGATACTACATCTCCTGTCTTGAGTCCCCTACTACTCCATCTCAGTAATCCAGGAAAACTCTCCCACTTCCAGAACTGAGATTACTGGACTTGCACAAAACTAAATCCATTCCTCGTACAATGAACAGGGGAAAAAAAACCCAGGCTTTAAAAACATTCCTGACTAGTACCTGAAAAAAAAGTTGTCATTCCATTTACATACAACATGCTTTTCCTGAATCCATGGGTTCTTTCACAAATACTCAAGTTTTCTTTCATCAACTACCAGACCAGCCTGTTAGTCATTAAAATCTTTGCTGGATTCCCCACATTAGGGTCAGCTAAACCGTGCTTCAGAGATTGCCACCCTGTGCTGGTGCATCATGGTGGAGTTGCTCCCTCATGGGCCTGCAGAGCAATGGCCAAG
>VZRH01003214.1:1774438-1796141 GCA_013397555.1 Urocynchramus pylzowi
ACAATCACAAGTGTTTTATTTTCAGTTCTATTTGTTTCCTTCAGATAAAAAAAGAAAAAAAGCAGTTGGCTTTGTCCCTTTGTTTCACACCTGAGCACCAGCTGCTGGGCCCAAAAGATCAAGCAGGAGGTCCTTCTACCTGTGTCCCTTACTCCATTTTAGGGTCCAGTCTCTAGCTGTGGCAGATGAATGATTCCATCCCTGTTATAAGCCAGACTTCCTGCACTCCCCATGGAAATGGTGTCTGATGCTCCTCAGCAGCAGCAGCAGATGCTCCTGGGCATCAGTGATTCCTCACGGTGCAGGAGCATCTTGAAAACAGGGGTTTGGCCTCAGTGCAGGCAGGTGACACCACTCATCTTAGTCCAACAGCCACAGTGAAAATATTCCTCAGCCTTGACTCAAAGATTTTTATTACTACTTAGTAATGCTTTTCCTAAGAACTGACACCCTTCCTCTGACTCCTTACCCTCGCAATACAAGGGAGCACAGCAAAGCCTGAGTGCACATCCCATGTCTCACCTTCTGTCATCCTCCTCTGTGCCCATGCTTGGCACAGATAAACTGAAAGCAAGGGTTGAAACCAATCCTGACTTAAATCCCTGTGCATTTTGCTCTCATGCACCCTTTTCTTGTCCTATCAATCACTCTCCCCGCCACTTGACATTTTGCTTGCTAATGAAAAATATGTCTGGCCTTCTCCCAAGGCAGACTCAACAGCACAACCCTTTCCATTTACCATATGCAGAGGGAAAAGGTGACACTGTCATTTTAGAAACATCCAAGTGTCTCTGGCTGAAGTGTCCCTACACAGAGGGGTAGCCTGGAGGAGAACACCTTTTATTGGCCAATCTAGCCATGAACTGCATCTTCAAAATGGAGATATTTTTTGATTGCTTTCAGTTCAGCATTCAGCTTGGCACTCTTCACTGTGCTGCCCAGCAAGGAGTCTGTCCTCACTGCAGACCACACTTCTACTGTTGCTTGTTAAAATGGTGTCAGTACTGACCAGGAAGAAGAAAACTTCCTTGGTAAGTGAAATATCAAGTTATTGCTTAACAGAACCTGGAGAAATGACTATGAAGTCTTGAAGACTTATGTCAATTTGTTACTTGTAAGCATCTGTAACTAACAAGATCTTTATGAGCTGGTGGTGCTGCTCTTTCAATTACTACTACAAAGTTTCTTTAAAGCAAAACAAAGAAAATCAGACTGGAGAAAAATATTCAACAGTGCTACTAGTAAAATACTGGATTAGATTCAAGAGGAAATAAAGCAAATTCTCCTGAGGAATAAAGACTATCCTGTCGTGCCAAGACAATCCTGCGCAGTACAGATTCCTCATTCGAGATGCAGGCAGTACATTCTAACAAGCAGATCCTATTCTTTCACCAAAGGGAGAAAGGGAGAAGCCTACAGACATTTCAACAAAAACATCACCAACACAGATGTAGCTGGCTCAGTGCATGTCAGAATTACTCGTGCCTGGGTGCCTCAGAATGGCTCAGGGAGAGTTTAGAAGCACAAGGGACCTTCTTGAGATGTCCTCTGTTCTTCAGGGAGTTGTCACCTGCAAATGAGCACACTTCAGGACAGGAAGAGAGATTAAACAAAGGGAAGAAAACCCCAAACACCCACTTTCAAGAAGAACCTAGAAAATTAAAAACCTGGATATTATAAGTCTGATGTTTGGAAAAAACCCCCGACTAAGGCTGAATGTGTGTATGTAGCTTCCTTTTTGCCTGGCAATTTTCTCTGAGTACCCAGTAAAACTGTCCAGAGGCCTGGACTTCGCAGTAAGAAAAAGAGGGATTGGATCATCCCAGTGGCTTTTATTGTTTTCACTTAGTCTTAGTTTTCTCTTTTTTTGTTTTTAGAATTCAATTTCTTCAATTCCTTCTCCTGTCTCCTTTCTTCCCTGATTTTGGAATTTTAGTGGAAATAATTTTGGCAAATTTTGGTCCTCTTCACTGCACCTCATTTCCTGAAGTGAAATTTTCACTGCACCTCATTTCATGAGGTGAAATTCAGTACATTTGGTTGTAGTCAGTCCATTTGCAAATTTTCTGTGTTTTTTCAATTGAATTTTATTTGATCACATCTCCTTGCCAGAGGATTTGTTCCACTCTGTTGTCACTTTGTCCAATTTGGAAGAATTTCCTTTCAGGAAAGGGAATGAAATCTTGCCATTTCAATGAGGATCAGTTGGGATCACCTTTTATCTTGGGTGAACATTTCTCTTTATTAGAGATTTATCACCAGTCACTGTTTAATCACCAACAACACTTACCCTATCAAGGGACACATCAGTTACTTCATTAATGTGGGAAGAAATTTTGTTCCCCCACCCACTATTCTGTTTCTCTTGCAAAGACAAGGAAAAAAGTGTTTAAACCCAGTCTTTTGTCTTTATTTATCTCCACAACAACAGCTGGAAACTTCTTTATCCTGGCAGCAGAGTGGGGTGCAGCTGGCCAGGCTGGTGTGCCCCATGCAGCTCCCAGGCCCCTGCTGGTGCCTGGTGCAGAGAGGGGATACACAACTACAGCTTTTTCATGGTGACAGCAAATCAGCACTTCAGGCTGGGAATTTCTCTTGGTTGAAGATGGGCAACACAAGAAGTTAACATGTTTCACTTAATCATATGTAGGAGAATGGTCCCAGCTCAGTTCTCCACGAGGAGGTGCAGTAGCTTCTAGAGATGTTTGACACCAACCACCATCCATTCCCAACACACACCACAACCTGTTTTCTGCAAGCATGTTCAGAGACTGCTATTGTTTAGCAGTGCTGTAAAAAAAAACCAAAAAAACAAACACATTTAATTGCAGCAGGCTATTTGTAAGCCTTTACTTTCAAAGCCAGGTGTGCAGCAAAACCAATGATGGTGGTCACTGCTTGTTCCTGTGAGGGCTCAGTCTCTTCTGCATTACACTTCTGCAGACAAATATGTGAAGAGAAAGCCACACCAGCCTCGGGAGACCTTGGAGAGGGCAGGAGCTGAACATCCCACCGATGGCTGTGCAGCTTCTCCTCATGCTGCCCTATTCCCCAGTGTCCCATCCATCCTGCCCACCCCTGGGGTAAAGGGCAGAGCCCAAGTCCCCAGCACTCCATCCACACCATCACTGGGCTCTGGGAGACACTGTACCTGGCTACAGCCTGCCTTTTGGTTTTTGTCAGGAGGGAGAAGGGAAGAGAAGCACCTGGTGAGGAGTAGGCACAGCTCATACACATTTGTATAGAGGACACCGCTTCTCCCTCACTCAATTTTTGACCCCTCTGATGAGGCAGGGGATGAAGAAGGATGGTGAAGGACAGAAAGTTGTTCCCCCCCATGAGGGGTAGCACAGTGCTTTCTCAAAAAAAAAAAGAAAAAAAAAGAAAATAAATTCAATATTTGTGCAGGATGACCCAAATTTCTCTTTTAAAATATGCATGAAGCTTTAATCTTGTTCTTTCCCCTGACATATCATTGAAATTCAGAGCAATGAAGGTGTCTATATCCTGGCAGACACTCAGCCCATTTCATTTCAGGTATTCATAAAATATTTCACACACTAAGGATGGCTGACACTACAAAGAGCAATTCCTACATAACCTTAGAAGGTATTATGATAGCATTGACATTTGTATATTATTTGGCAATTTTTTTTTTTTCTTTACTGCCAGGGCAGAAGATGATAAAAGGAAAAAAAATAGTATTGAACACGAATACAAACAAGTTCACGTGAAGTGCCCAAGCCTTTACCCTGTAAGCTACTGACAAATATAATCTGTTTGCTCTACACATTCATGAGTGACATTTCTCTTTTCCAGGCACCATTGAATAGCCCTACTGGGGTTACAGTAGCCCTTGCTGCCTGTCTCAAAGCACCACCAAAGCCACAGAAAGAACTTGCCATAAGATAAGCCACAGTGGGACCATGGGATAAGCACAGAAGGGAGGAATTTACAAGAGGAAGGTGCTGATTCCAGGCCTGATGGTGAGATCTGAGGTGAGAACATGAGGCTCTCCATCACTCCTCATAGCTTTCAGGAACTCTTAAATTTTTCCACATGCTACACACATTACCTGGGCAGCATCCACATATTTAAAGCAGAAGAGAGGAGTTCTGGTAAGACTGTCTTGACAGGTCTAAGTCCAGTCTGTCTAGCCCCCATAACCATGATCAAAAAGGCATCTGAAATCCATTAATTAAAAATCTGCTCTCTTGCCTCAGTGTCATTGAAATGCAAATCTCAGCAAAACATGGAGGCTAAACTGATGATTTCCCCTTTCAATCACACAATGATGCCTTTCTTAGAGAACAATTTGTTTGACACAAAGCACCAAGGCTCTGGAGACCTCAAAGTCTACCAGTGCTTAAGCTTATGAATGTTAAAATTGTCACATCAAAACATGAGAAATTAATTGCTACCAACTGCAAGACTTCTCTGATGCACTCAATTTAAATATCATGAATTGCTCATTTAACAGAGTTTTACATGGGGCACCATTGTAGCAACACCTTTATGATGGCAAATATTCTCAAGAGCTTCAGTAAAAAACACACCACTGCTGAAATAATGTTTGGAACAGCATAGAAATCTGTGAGATGGGATAATTTTAAACATAATTTCCAGTCCAAACAGAACCAGAAATAGCCAACTATTTCATTTTTCAATGCATGACACCAAAACCTGAAATGTCTGATTGCTAAATATCAGCATTTCAAAAAGTCCACTGCAAATAAGAATAAAAATCTGGCATAGATAATATATTTACATTTGAAATATATTATGCATAAATATGTAACCTAAGTGCATGTATATGTGCACATATATAAGTAATTATGTAGGCACAAAAATATCTAATTAAAAAAAATCAAACCAACAAACCAACCACTTGGGACATGATTTAGAGATTCCTGGCAAAAAATATAAAGATGCTTGGGTACCTATACAAAAAGCACATTCCAATTTGATCTTTGGTCATTCTGGTTTTGTTATCTATATGCTTATATCTAATAGACTTTTTCTTATTTTAGGGGCAACACTTCTAAAGTTCTTGAGTTTCTCCATTGCAAGTTCTTTGCACTTTATCTTATAGAGGACTGAACCACATGAATTGAAAAACTGAGAACAAAGGGCCTAACCCAGTGTGCTTCTTATCAGTGTGGGCCTTGGAGTTCCTAGAAGCTATTGAAGTGTTAGGAAGCACCATGATGTGTCCTACAAGCAGGTTGTCTGCTTGACCTAATGCTCACAGTCACTTTTTGTGAAGACAGGGATGAAGAAAAGAGTAATTCCAACCTTCCAGAAACAACCTGCCACTGCCACAGAGAGCTTCTGGGTGGAACTGTGACAGTGCTAAAGAAATACAGAACAAGACCAGTGAAAAGTTGCCATAGAATTCCCAGCCAATGCCACCTCTGTGACAAGAAAAATAGGACAGCTGTCAATCTCTGACTGATGACATCTCACATCAGAAGCACAGTGTAATTCTTTAAATTCTACTTCAAAACTTCTGGGACTCCTTTTGACTTCTGAAAAGCAGGAAGTAGATCAGGGCAAATTCACCTGTGGCGTAAACCTATTTATTTCATTCGATTTAGATTAGATATGAAATTGGTTCCAACCAGGATTTTAAATTATGATTAGAGTTGAAATGTCACTATCAGGCTTCAGAAAAGCGAGTAGAAAGGAAGTGGTGCTGAGGCACCTGGAGAGCAGCCATCCATCTTCCTGAAAGAAAATCATTAAATTCTTCGACCAGAAACCTATCAAGGTAGAAGACTTCTAACAGAAGGACTAAACTAAGTCCTTCTGTTAGAAGTCCTTCTAAACTTCTGGGTGTCATTCTTTCTCTCCCTGAGAGTGGCAGGACTTGCCAAATTTCATTCTGGCCAGGATACAAAAGTTGGACCGCGTGTCCAAAGATCTGTGGCATCTGTACGAGACCTGTGACAGCCGCTGCTTGGAGGAGGGCAGTAATTTCTCTCTTCAGCACTGCTGCTGGCTGACAAGTTTGTGACACCATTCCAGCTGTTCAGCAGCTCTCCAGGTAGTATAAAATGTGAAGAGGTTCTTGTGGCTTGAACATCTTCAGCCCTGACACCAACTTTTGTCCAGTCTCAGCCAGGTAGCTCTCACCACCCCAGTGGTGCTCATTAGTGGCACTGGTGGGAAGGAAATGCAGTTTTCACTTATTTAGAGAGTTGCTTAACATGATCTAGACTGAAGCATCCTTCTTTGCATTGTAAATGAATTGTGGGGGGAGGAAAATATTAAGACCTAGTGACTGTCTCCCTGTACCCCTGAGCCTTGTCTGCAAACATGTTCTACTTTAACAGCAAACAAAACCAATGATAAATCTTTAAAAATTTGATAAAACTCCTACCTTTAAAGCCCTATGAGACCACTACACACCCTAAGCTTTTCTGACAGGCAGTATTGGAAATTTAGTTTCAGCAACTTCTTTGACAAAAATCAAAATTAATTGCCTTTCTTGTGCGAGCAGACTGCTACATTTCCCCCCCACAGTGACGAAGATTAAAGGTGCTTTGGAGTGGACACCTTTCCCCCAGCTGATGTCATTGTGGGTTTGTGCTGAGCTCCATGTTTCATTACCACTGCCCAGCTTCACTTGCAGTGCAAAGTATGCAAGTGCCCAGCCATGATCCACATTCCCTTTCCCAAAAAGGCAGCCTGTGTGGCACAGCAGGTTAAAGAACTCTGCATTCAGATCTAAGC
This sequence comes from Urocynchramus pylzowi, assembly GCA_013397555.1. Taxonomy (NCBI): domain Eukaryota; kingdom Metazoa; phylum Chordata; class Aves; order Passeriformes; family Fringillidae; genus Urocynchramus; species Urocynchramus pylzowi. Next base: position 1,781,174 of record VZRH01003214.1, read on the forward strand.
TCACTCACAGCTGGCTTGTGAGCAACAACAGAGATGTTTTTCTTGCCTGAATTCTATTTGGACCTTGCAGAGCACTGCTCAGTGGGTGCATCTTCTCCGAGTGCTGCGTGGATGGCAATGAAATGTTTTGGAGGCACAACTGCCCCAGAAGGCCCCCAGTGCAAAATGGATTGTCTGGGAAAGAGTGCACAGTGGGCACATGGGAATAGCAGTAAGGGGGGAAACACTGTTCCATCAAAGTTTGGGTGAGTAAGTTTTCAAAACATATTTAGGGACTGACAAATTACAGGATCAATATTTAGGCTAGAGGTTTTTAAAAATTACTTCAAAGTTTTTCCAATTTGACCTTCATAAAAATGAAAGCTTTCCCGTAACCCTTGATAGGAGAAAATGTTGAGGTTAGTGCTTAGATCTGTTTTGAAACAGCTTAGTGGTGTTTTGAAACAGTCCAGCAACAATATCTAGTACACTGAAATAGTATTATCACACTCTCTTAAAGAGAGTTATGAGGTAGGTAAAGCAGGGATAAATTCATATCTGGAGTCATATGCAGCTTTCCATGCTAAGAGAGCAGTGGAAAAGTTAAAATCAAATCCACAGAGAAAAGACAATAGTATTCTACCTCATTGCACTTAAATTTAAAGGATTAGAATAAAAATATTCACCCAAAGAGTCAATCTTGTCAGAAAAATAAAAAACCTTATTGTCTCCTCTAGGCATCTGCTTCTAAAAGCAGGAAATCTGGCTATGTGTATCTTTGTTCTGGCCAAGAAAAGCCTCTCTGATTAGTCTAGCAAATGGTAAGAAAAGTACAGACCTGTCCTAAGAGGAAAATTAGAAGGTGCTAGGTCAAGTTAAAGAAATCTTTTATCCAAGTGCAAGACAGAAGTTCCTATTGCATCTGTGTATGAAACACCATGTAGGCAGTTTCTGTTTGCTTTTAATCTGATCCATTTTCATCTTTCACTTTGGAGTCTCAAACCCGTTACTAAATTTCAGACAGGGTGCTAATCACTGGAACCAGGCACCTGTGAGCTTTTTTTCCCCAAAAGAGATCAGAAACAAGCACAGAGAAGGCTGGAAGTTGAGATGTATTGATTAGTTCTTCCAGTGGCAACCTTATCCAGAAGATGTCACCAAAGCACAAGTAGTGCTCAGAGTCCCTACAACAATGAACAAAAAAAAAAAAAAAAGAACAGAAATGGAAGGACTTCGGACTCATACAAAAAACAATGAAAAATCAAGAAGGATGTTGAGACAACACCTCAAAATGTGTGATTGTTGACCCCAGCAAAAAAGCACACAGCAAAAACCAGGTGGTTGGGCAAGGTGAAACCAGTGCTTGGAGCAAAGGCTCTGAGAGAGCTTGGTCTAGATTGGCAGCAATGTGGACACTGCTGGAACCTCAAGCAGATCAGCAATTACCAGATGATATCTGAGAGGTTTAATATCATTTCACTTCTTTGTGACAGCTGAGTGCAGGTATGAGCCAGCATGACTCATCCTGATTAATGCCCTGTGGTTCAGAGCTGATGCTGTTGCAGGAAAAAGCCCAACATAAAGAACACAGACCAGGACATCAGCCAGCAGGAATTGTCCTGAGTCTTGAGCTTCATATTAAAGGGTTTTCTTGACCCTCTCTGGCAGCAGGAGATGAGCCCCATTCCATCACTTTTTTTCCTCCTCTAAGAAGAAACCAAAACAAATCCACCTGACAGTGGTAAAATCCACAGGTGCTCTAGGACTGACACTGTGTTAGAGTGTATCACCACTTGGGTACCTCTCTCCACAGACCTCCCTGACAAACGTGTTCTAGCAGCAATTAGAGCATGAATAACCCAGCTTTTAAACTCAACAGACCTCTATTCAGATCTTGTTTGTGACTGCCCAATTTACACCATTTTGAGCAGAGGGTTAAAAGTAAGCCTTGCTTCAGTGGTATTTGAGCTATTATGGGAAAAGATTTTGTAAGAGGTACTCCTAGGAAATTGTGCATAATAGTTACATAATATGAGAAATCACATTCTCATATCATTTGGCAGGTTTAGCCTTATTTCTAGGAAACAGGCTAATGGAAATGGTGTTCTTTCAGATTCTGCATTAATCAAAAGAATGTAATGAGACCAGGTCTACACTAAAAAGTAATCTGAAGGTATATCTATATGAATTTCCAGTGTTCTGAAGCAAACTGTAGTCTAAATAAATTTTGTTATATGCATCTAGATTATATATATATACACACACACACTATTAGGAACAATCCATATCCACAATTAGATTTTCAATCTACCCAATGCTGTAAGGAAGTCTTCCATAAAAATTAATGCTACTTTAAAGTCTGTACATCTAGGACCTGCACCAAAAACATTTGTCAATTTCTAAAAGTTTACAAAACATAATCCAACAAGTAATGAGGCAAAAAGAGAACTTCTTTAAAAGCAGAATTAATTTAGGTTTCAAAAAATGAATAGCATGCTTCTTGGCTGAAGGAATTCAAATTACAGACAGGATCTTAAAAAAAATCAATTTGTGGCACCTAGCCTTGCTGCTCACGTCGGAACAATCAAGCCACTGCTTCGTTTCAGATAAAAAGAAACAGTTTCCTTAGCAAGCTCAGAAAGTTAGAGAAAACAGCAACAGAAGAAGAGTTTTAGTTGCATGCACATGCTTAAAGCATTAACAGAATTGCTGTTCTACTACTGTATCAGACCCTAAGTCATGACAAACAGACAAAATCAGCATCTTAGACACCACATAGTCCTGAAGTGCCCTACAGGGCACATAGTCTCAACAAGGTAAGAGGGTCAGGGAGTTAAAAGCACTCCTGGGAGAAGTCAGCTTTCTGGTAATTCTCCAGTCTTGGGGTAAGGACCTGCCCAGTCCAGAGAATCCTTTCCAGAAAGCTCCTCTGATTTGCCTCTCTCTGTAAAAAATGGATTTGCTTTCTGTTTCTCTAAGTGAGAATAAGCAGAAGTGGGAGGAGTGGAGCAAGCTGATTTTTTTAGCATAAGCTAAAACTGCACATCAGGTCCAGTTATGAACAAAGATCCTTCTCTTTGTCACAAATTAAGAAGGTCATAAAGCTTTGCTTAAGGGTAAATTGACATCAAAAGCTAATGCCTGATTAGGCATAATTTGGGAGATCAGGCAACGTAAAGAGGCATCCAGCCTTTCTGTGTAAAGCAAAATCAGAATTTCAGCCTCTGGGAATCTCTGTCTGCAGGTCTACCAGGCAATAAATCACTGGAAATGCACAGGCTTTTTTACGACAACAATCCTCCTCCATTACATAAACTCATTTCTTGCTCTCTTTGTCATAAACTAAAAGAGGATGCTTGACAATAAACACTCACAATTCTCATTAATTTGCTGCTGTTTGTGCAAAGCCTCCCTGGTTACACACAGACCTGGGCAACAGGGATGATTAAGAAGTAAGATGATATTAACCAGGCAGAACCAGCACGGTTCAACTAGGTAACTGAGGAGATATTTACAGCTTTCAATTTGAATAAGATTTCATTGTATACTTCTGTGAGCAAAGATACTTACAGAGAAATTAAAACAAGTCAAGTGATGCCACTTTTCCCTCTTTTGGTAATTTGCAAATAGATCCAAATCCTATTCTGTGTGGACATCACAGTTGGCTATGATGGTAGACCCCAAGACTTTTTTTTTAAATACTTCCAAATACAACTGGGAGCCACTGTAAGCTGTGAAACTATGTGCAATTGAAAAGTCCCATTTTATTTCACATGCTGATCAATTACTCTACTGTGTTTTAAACCTGTGCTTAGTAGAGTTTGCAGATTGTCATAGCAATTAAAAAGAAGTCCTAAAGAAGAGACAATGACTAGATCTTTGCACCCAGTTTTATATTCTGTTCTGTGCTGTTGTCTATATTCCTAGAGGATATGACATTACATACTGCTCCTTTATGATGCTTTATCATACATAGCTGCCTGTTCAGATTTCTCATACTCCAAGGAGTTACAGTCTTGGAATTTCTGTAGCTGGTGTACCCACAGGACAGACTGCTTAAAAATGGCATGTAAGTAAATAAGTGTACCTTTGATTTAACTCAGAGCCCTCCTTCTTGAGGAGGATACATTAGAGCTGATCTCACTTTCTTTTCTGAGTGCAATTGAAATCTCATTGCAGGCAACAAAAGAGACACTTTAGTTCAGAGCCACACTATCGTGGTGATGGTGATCTACTGCCAAATTTGCCACCAGTGCCAGGAACAGAGATTTGAGCTGACAATAAGTCACAATGCCTTTTAAATTAATTTGGCATCAAACATCAGAAAGGTGTGGCATTACTTTCCTGTAACACAAGTACAGCAGTCTGACAGACACAGTAAAGGCTGTGGCATTTTTCTCTGTCAACCTGGCCTCTCAGTGTTCATTTCTCAAACATACCTCTGTTATCTGTGTTGCTCTGTTGGAGCTCTTGGAGGGTGCAGAGACAGTTCCTATTCAAAACATAGTGGGTATGAGGCTGGGTGAGCTCTGCCTCCTGTCCTGGCTGTACAGTTTGCTCCCTTAGCTGAGAGATCACAGCATTAGATCAGAAATAGCAGGATTGAGGGTGATATGAGAAGAATCTGTCTTTCGCTGGTGAAGAACATTGGCAGTGTCTCTGATGAGATGTGGCTCTGACAATTGTCACCCCAGCAGCAGCTGTGCTTCTTACTCCAGCCTTTTGCCCCTAAATCAGGAATTTCCCAGGGACAGGTAGGTATTTTCTCTCAAAGTGCAGAGAGGAAAAATAATTCTGAGCAGCACCATAACTAATTAGAGACTACTTTTAGGAAAAATGGAAAAGAAGGTTAACTGAAGTCCTGTGACCGTTCAGATGCTTAAGGACTGGTAATTAGGATAGGCTGTGGATAACTCACAGGCTTAACCTGAAGTGTATAGTTAAGTGCAGGACTGCATGGAAGGCTGTATTGTCAGCCACTGAGACACTGGAGCATTCTGGTATTTAAAAATTTTTGTGGTACAGAACACTGTCTACTAAAAACTGGAGTTTTATGGGTCTGAACCTGTAATTTACTTTATAAGCAAATCAATGAAGAAATTTAGATTTCCATAATTTTGTCTTAGCATGAGGGTAGATGGTTTGAAATAAATCACAGTAAGCAGGCACATACTAGACAACCTATAGACTTTGACATCTCAACTTACACATCTGTCTTTAAAAAAAACCAAACAACGAAGCAGAAATATGCATGATTGTTACTTTTTTATTTGGTAAATGACAGCATCGTTTCATATAAAACAGAAAAAGAACCATGCTGATCAGCCACCCACACACTTTCTTTAAAGCTCTCATGAATTGGATCAACATTTAGAAAGCACAGCAAGTACTGGCATTTAAGTGATATTATAAAAACAGTCAAGCTGTGATAGTGAATGCATATCCAGCCTTTGTACATTAGCTTCCCTATGCACACACAATGTTATGAAACACTGCTCAGAAATACAGGAATATGATTTTCATGGGAATTTCACAATTAGAAATCACCTCTTCCTTTACATATATGAGCAAGACAGTTAAGCTCCCCCTCTCCCCAGCACCAGCTATTGATGGAGCTGCTCCCTCATCCTGTCTCTGATTACACAGTTGTGCTCCAAGCCCAGCATCTGCATCTTCCAACACAAAATGCTGGCCCCAAGCTCCTGTGCACAGTCTACTTGGTCCTCCCACACCTGAATTTAAACTGAATTCAATCCTGACATAACTTGGGAATATCTACAGCTATTGCCATGCTGTATCCCTGCCCCGCCAAGGTTCATTTCTTTTTAGCTGATATCCTTTGCTTACAGAAAATGACAAATTAAATACTATAAATCCTTTGCAGTACATACAGTTGCCATTTCATCCTTTTTCATATAAAAGGCAGCTGCATGAAAACAAGCTTGGATTGGTTCTGTATTCCAGCTATCTCCGAGCCACTAATGGCTTCTCATTCTGCTGCTCTGGCTCTTGTTTAAAATTTGTGTAGTGTTTACATTCTTCTATACTGAGTTTTAGTGTAGTTTTATCTTGAAACACATACATACACACAAACTCAGCTTTTCAGGCTGGTTGAGATGCATTGTTATCCTTTGCAAGGACCCCAAGAGTTTAAAGTTTACCCTTTTTATTGCCAATTCCTCTTTAGCACCAGTCTGATCTTCTCCATTCGATGGAGATGATGTGGAGATGAAGGGGAGGAGGTTTTGCCTTGACTTTTCAGTAGAGATTAAACTTAGTAAGTCATTGTGATATTGTTACTGGCCCAGCGAGGGTAACCCTCGTGAGATGCATTGCCCAGGAGTGTGAGCTGGCTTGCCTGCTTCTGAAGCACCCCAAGGAGGGCACAATCTTCCCAAGAAGCCACCTCATGCCTGGCCCAAAACCTGAGCAGGAAAGCTTAACACACACACCAGCATTAGCATATGCAATCAACTTGAGTCTTCAGCTCCCTCATATTTCAAAGCTGGCATACTCACTTTATAAAATGGACCTACTGCAATTGTTTGTGTGGCTAGCTTCCCACTGACATCCTTGTGCTCCCCCCTGAAGCACACTGGCTCCTAATGCAAGGTAATTACCAGGCTTTTCAGGGAAATCAACCTTACTTTCAGTTTGCATCCCAGTGTTATGAGCATCAGAGCTGTTGTTGAGCTGCAATTCTGATTTCTTTGATCTGTATTGTTTGCCTTCGTAATTGAGAGACAGGCAAACACATGCTTGGTGAATGAGCAATTGCAACATACAACCTTTTTTTATTCCTTCAGGGAATGCCATGGCATGAAGCAAGTTCTTTGTAGCCCCTCATGCCTCCAGGATGTGGGAATAGCACACCCTTGGCTGGCTGAGGAAGGAAGATGAACCCACCTGATGCTGATGCTGGGAGGAGAATGCCCAGGACTGCAAGGCTTCCCAGGGGGCAGAAAGGAACCCACTCTCCACACTCCCCAGGGGTGGCCAGCAGGTCTGGGCAAGTACATTTTTCCTCCCCACCAACCAAAGAGGTGCACAAAGGCTTACTGTCTTATAAAGCACATCTCATGGGAGTCAGGGAATGGCTGTGGCCATGGCATATTCTCTCTTTAAATGGAAGTGGTGATGCCTTCATTGGGATGCTAGATCCTATCATTGCACTCAGGGCAACACCCATCCTCTCATTAGGTGAGCCAGCAGTTTGATCTACTTGGGCTAAGCAGGGACCATGCAATTCCTTTTGCTCAGAAGTGGAATTTAAAGTAGAGTTTAAAATTGCAGACCCAGAAAATTGATCTTAAAAAACCACTCAGCTCTGTGAAGAGCTCATAAACCCAAAATTAAAGCTTTAAAATAAATGCAAAAGCCATCATCTACCACATTATGTTTCTCAGTTATACCAATTTAAAATTTTCACACCGAGATAATCCGAGTAGCCCAATTCTGTGTCGGTAATATCACCTACACTAACACCCTGCAAGCACAGCAGCTAACTCTCCCAGGCAGGAGGCCAGGTGCCAGCACCAGCCACTGAACTTGAAATCAATTTTGTCTCTCAAGTGTAACTTTATTCTTGTACTCTATGAATATATCACTGTGTACAGGGACAGCTATACACACATTTTCCAGAGATAAGTAAGATGAAACCACTGACTTAATAAATTCATTTTTTATAGATGTACCGTACTTCTGTGCAGCTGTGTAACATGGAGTGGGACTGAAGCAAAGTACAGCAAAGCAGGAAGAAAGAAAAGATGAGGAGATCTTCAAGATCTTTTAGAGTTTCCTTCTCTGAAAAGGAAATCTTATTTCTGTCATGTGAGCTTCATTATCTCATTGAGGGGTTGCTTTGAGGGTTTTAACCAGTGCTGCCTGAAAGGGGTGGCTACAGGCTTCATTTCTCATCTGTCCCCTTTGCAGGCAAACCATTATTTGCATCCCCAGTTCTTCCATGTCACCAAAGTTTAGATTTACCTGGTCTTCAAAGTGTCCCAAGGTAAGCTGAACTTGGCATACTCTTTGCAGCTTCCACAAACAGGGAAAATGACGTCATCCTCCTCTGAGTTAATAGATGTAACTAATTGTTTCTAATATTGAACAGTGGCATATAAATTCACTGAAATATTTACTTGGAACTGAAAAAGAAGACAATAAGGAATTAAAACAATTTTCAAAGAATAAAGATAGCTGTCTGCAGAAGCCAGAAGGTACTACTCAGCTGGGAGCAGGCTGAGGTATCTGCATTTATTCTAAAAACTGGCAAAATGGGAGCCGCAAGTCTAAAATGCTCTCTTATAGCCTTCTGTTTACAATCACACTGTTAAACATGGGAATACCTCTTTTTTCACCCATATTAGACATTTTCTAATCCACCACTAGAGTGGGTTAATGGCTCCCTCTCACCCTGGGGTCACACACCCCAGCTGGAGATCACGCTTTCGGCAGAGGCAGGTCCCCCAGCATTTGCTGTGACCATTTGATGCTTTTAGGGCAGGCAGAGGCATTGTTCAGGCAGAGGTGCTGTGGCCGTCCCGCTCTGGTGGCGCCGTTATCTGGCACCGTGCCCGGCGTCTTCCGATGCCTCCTTATCTTGTAAAAGCAGAGCAGCCGCACACGTGGTGCAGTTTTTCCAATGAACAAGTCACAAGACTTTCAGAGGTACAACTGCTGAAAGGCTGTTGAAATGCTCTTAGAATTATAATGACAACTTATCAATGCTTGGAACAAAATCATCCTTTTACTGATTAATTTGCAGGCTCCAGGAAGAGTGTTTGCTTGTGAAATCTCTTCTGCCTTTTTAGAGTCATTTTTTTCTTTATTTTCTACTGGGGATCTCTAAAAGAGGAATCTTAGTAACAGCAGAGTGCAGACTCTTCTCAATTTAGCTTGTTATCAGATAGCTTTCTTGGGAGACTAACAGATAAGAGCAAAGCATGACTTTTCTCACCAAATAACAACTGCTTTGACATGCACAGTTTGAGAGATAAGCTGCCTGTGCATGTCATCATCTGCAGACCTGTGATCTTTCTGCTACAACTCTGCTGCCCACCTGGGTAGCCAAGAATAAAATGTGGGCATCAGCCCCCCTGTGACCATGCAGAAAAGGAAGCTCTTTAGGTATTTTCAGCTGAGTAGAGATTCCCTCATGTGAGAGCTGGTAATAAAGGAGGGCTCCAGATAAATCTGCACCCAGCTTTTATCCACAAGGGATAGGGAGAGTCTGTATTTCAACCAGTAGCCATCAATTAGAGATCCCTTACTCTGTGCACTCAGCCTCAGGAAAAAATTAAGGTCTGACTTGTGCTGCTCATTAGCAGATATTCAGCTGATGGACTTCTACCTCTAAAAACCACATTCTAAACAAAAAGACATGGTGAGCAGAGAACACTCAATATTAGATAAATTTACACAAGGAAAGGAACTTTTCTGACAGGCCTGAGTCACACTGTCTGAGGACAAACAACTCCACATCTTTTCCAAATAAGCTGCAACACAGCATGCTTCAGGCAGAGGAATGACACAGAGGGTGCCACTGTCACCACGTCCGGCTGTGAGTCCTTCAGAAGTCACAGTGATACCCTCCCTGGCTTTGAACTCTGGATGTTGAAAGCCAGAGCAAACTTCACACTTCAGGGTGCTGGACAGCAGGTGATTTTCATAGGTATTTAACCCAAGAGGTACAACAACAGGGTTTATATATGGTAATTAAGAGGTCCTCTATGGTAAACCAAAAAGAGCCCAGAAACCACCCCTCTCTGCTCAAAACCCAGGACAGGGGGTTGTTGCAGAATAACTCCTTTGTTAGAAAAGTCCTGTGTGCTGAGACCTGGCCAGTGCCCAGGCTTGTTCCGTTTGCAAACAAATCATTGACAGAAGAAAAGGACACAGTGACATGTTTCTTGGAAGTCAGATTAGAGGCTGGGAGCACTGAACCAACATTTCCCTTGGCTGGAAGAGGAGGTGTGCCCTAAAGACAAGTTGCCAAGTTTTGTCTGTGGCACATGTGTCCTGCTAGGGGAAGACCCTCAGGCCCACACTTTATGACAACACCACAGTGGCCACGAGGTTATCAGAAGTTTCTTGTTTTCAGGAGTGCTTTTCTCTCCAGGTCTGGCTACAAGGCAGGGTGAGGGCTGGCAAGAGATCACAGCATCTAGAGGAACTCATCTCTTTGAGGAAAGAAGCCCAGTACACAGTTTGCCAGCCTTTTGAAGATACATTTCTAGAGAGTGACAGAAAGCACCTTGCACTGTCTCCCCAGGACAGGGATGAGCATTTCTCTTTGTTGAAACCTTTGTACCCCTCACTGCTCTGGTTACAACTTTCCACCTTTTACCATATCTGAATCAAAATCATCTATCATCTTCACTTTTCCTCCTAGTTACAAATATTGAACCTTATATTTTGGTTTCTTTGTAGAATACCCTCTGCTTACTGACCCTTATTTATCAGGGGTAAATTGTCTGCAGATGCCCAATATGTGATTATGAAAGATTAAGCAATGTGGGCCCAGCTTGCAGAGTCCCAAATGCCAGTGCTAATGATGTACATAGACATGGGTTAATCATTAAAGAGGGCACATCAGTAATGCAGCTGGTACTACTCTACTTTAAAATTCTGTAGTAATTAACAAATGCTGGAAATATCTTGGAAGTTTTGGAAAATAAAAAAAAAAACTCTCTAAAAATCTTTCTTGATGATACCGTTCCCTAAATTTAAAGGTTTCTTTAATGTTTAAATTCCCACTAATTTCAAATAAAGCCAATATCTTTCTCAAAATCCAAACCATCTCCCTGAAACTTGAATAACATTCTCAAAAAAAAAAAAAAATCCACTCATATATAAAAAATAAGCAAGCAAACAGCTTTCCCATCTCTAGGATGAAGGACAGGAGTATCTCCCTAACTGGTTTGCTCATTATCTCTCCTGGCAGCCATGTACCATGGGAAGCACAACCAGTGCTGCTTTGTGCTGAGTTCTGCAGCAGGTGAGTGTTGACCCACTGCTCACCTTCCACTGGTTTCTTTGACATTTTGGCAAAGTGGATTTTATGGAGTTGTCTGCAGCTTTTTTGTTTATTCTGGGGTTTATTTTTTGGTTTTTATTTTTTTGCCTCCCTCCTCCTTAACCTTCCTTATGCAGCCTTTGAAAACGCTATGATAGAATGATGCCACACTGGTAACAACTATTCTGTAGTTGTTAGCTGTAGTGAGCTCTTTCATCTCAAACCTGTTTCCAAGAACTGAGGTACATATTGATTAAGAACATAAATTGTACACTCTCATTTGAACACTGACTGTGCAGTTGAGAAGACAAAGGATGTACTTTATATAGTGAAGATTGATTTTGTTCTCTCACACTGCAAAATACTTTACTCTAAAGGATGTCTTGCCAGTACCAGTAGGATACTTAGGATTCTAGTTCCATTAGATCAGGCACTGGCTTCTTTCTAAAAAGAGAGTGTTGGAAGAGTTCAGAATGAAAGGACTCAGGTGTGTAGTTCCAAAAGCAGCTCCACATGTTGGACAGATGCTCACTAGAGTCTAAACCTTTTTTTTAGCAATGATTGACCTCAATTAACTGCAAGAATTTTCCAACTTGGTAAAACCCAGAAAGAGTGAGGTGGCATTACTAATACAGGAAGGTAAATATTATATTAGAATATGAAATACAGTGAGCACCATGCACATAATCTGAAAATCACAGCTCAGTGCTGACTTCTAATGAGATTTTGCAATTGTGCCAAAGTAGGCTTCCCCAACAAGGGAGTAAAAACCTGAGCTGTTTATCTTTTACTAATGCATACTACAACTGTTAGAGACAGCTTCTTCAAATTCTAATATTGCCATATCTATTTTGACAGCTGTAATCTTGGGTAAACAACACTGAACATAATGTGATTAGCAGTTATAATTTCCGTTTGATGTGAATGTAATAAACCTAATTCAAATCTAAACCAGAAAATGAGGAACTGTGAAATTTTCACCCAGACAGCCTGGAAATAAAGAGACAACCCAGCTCCATGGTGGGAACTCTCTAGGGCTGTTGGGACTGGATCACTTGAACCTCAAGAAATACCACTTCCAAAAAAGCCAATATAAGCATCTAATATAAATCTGACTATAAATTACAAAGGGTGCACTTGTTAGCAGAATAATGATATTTTTTACACCACATTAATTAGCATAGGAAGAAATGTATTTCCTGAGTAACAAACGTATTATTATTGCCAAGCACCACTCTTGGAAATCAGAAACAACAGGTAGGTTATTGACAGTATGGTCTAATCAAAAACATTTTCTTACTCTTTCTTTTATTCCATTTTCTATTTTCGATAATTTTTCTTGTGTTGCTTTAAACAACCTACATAAGTAATGCAGCTTCTTCATCATGTTTTAGGAAACCATTCTAATTTGATAGGTAATAATTACAAATTTACCTGCAGGCTAATTTTTTTGCAAATTAGTTTACTGCTACTGATTTCTGAATCTCTTCCCTCTTTGACAGTCAAGCATTTCAGACACAGTTATGGGCAGAAAATGTTGTATTACCTACTTGTATAAAGACTTTTTTTTCACAGAACCAATCTCTGCACATTTCAGACATTCCTGTCAATCCCTCAAAACTTCTTACCCTTCCTGCATTTACACAAATTTTCCAGAATCAGTTCTTTGTAAGTCAGAGATCAGAGCCCAGTCTTAAAGCAGTAGTATGTAAACCAGCCCTGGCTGAACTCTTCTTAATCACAGAAAGCAGCACACATCTGAGGAAGACAAAAACCTTTTCAGAGATTTTTTTTGTTAGTATTCTCTTTTCAAAGTGAATAACATTTTTCCCCTCCTTAGTTTTTCACACAATTTTAAATTAAAGAGCAAATTTTACTCTCTGAAAGATGTAGTTGCTATTGGAGAGTGAAATAAAATAAGCCCCAAAACTGAAGGGTGTGTCCTGGAAAGGAAGATAAAGGTATGTGCTGAGGTTTTCCAGTGGTCTTATATGATTCATTATGCATGTAATATAAGATTGCAGATAGAAGTTCAACCCTCAAGTTCAGAGGTCCTGTGAGAGCATCAGCAAAAGATAGCTCCTCCATGTTCTGAATATGCACTGTGGGAAAGTGACAGTAATGGCTGTGACAAATTGTTATCTAAGGAGAATGTAAAAATCCCTGACTCAGGACCAAAGCCCTACACAACCCTGCAAGATACTCTGTACACACAGGATAAATTAATCTTTATTTAATAAAGTCAAGCAGACAGCTCCACTAACACCTCATTCCTATGTGTCAGTCATTGACCTTTGCAGCGAGCCACAAGCAGAGTTAATTAAAAGCAAAAGAGCAGCATAAAAATTTAGGAAGAATTCCACTGAGCAGCTCAGGTAGCAGATGTGATGTTCTAGCTCCTGCCACCCGTCCCAGAGCACACATCAGATATCTCTTGCTAACAGTGGTGTGCATGTGCCCACAACTTCTGCACTGCATGTTATTATCCAGTTCCTTCTCTTGCTTGTAGGGGCTCATTGTGCTGTGTTTTGTGTATCCCATTCCTTGTGACTCAGGAGCATTTGGAGTATGATAAGTGGAAACCACAGCAGGAGAAGACTGGTGCATCCCACATCTTACATTGGTGTGGAATTGATGTGTAGGAAGGGCACAAATGTAGCCAAAGCCCTTCTGACTCCCAGGTCAGATGTAGCCTCTGTACCTTGCACAGCTTCTTCCCTCCCATCTCTTGTTCCATAGCATGCATCCCTTCCCTCCTCCTGTTGTTTTCCTGCCCCTTCATAAACAGTTATGTGGTGTTTAAAGTGTCCATGTTGAGCGTGTGGGCTGCTGCACATCCTTGCATGACTGCAGTGAAAGAAGGGAGATCCTGATACACACACACCCTTTTGTATAAAGAATGTACTTGTCTTATCCTATAAGAACCAGGTTAAAAGCTGGGCAAGAGACCTTGCATCACATATAAATGCAAGAGGCTCCATTTTCAAGAGGTGCTGTACAGGACTCAGGTATTCATACATATGTAACACTTAAAGTCAGTCAGAAAAACTTTCATTTGACACTTACCAAACGTCAGTTGTCAGAAAGGCTCTAGCCAGAAATTATTCCCAGTATTTCAGTTTTCTGTTGCATTTCTATTAAAACCAAGTCATGTCTATAGGGCACGAATGCACTCATTCATGAACTTCTTAAGGAACAAATCCTCTGTTTGAATAATTGCAAATGAAAAGTTAAATCCTGAAATTCAATTGCAATCTGAGTTTTCACTGCAGGCCACAATGTCCTAATAACCTAAACATTAGAAAAATGGAAAATCTACATAGCAATATAATCTCCATGGAGAAAGAAAACTCCAGATTCAGAACAAGTGCTTTTCTCTTAATATTGAGAACATCTTGTTGGAATTTGTAATCCCCCATCGTAACCCTATGTTAACTATTCTGACAGAATGAATAGTGTTTTCAAGACATATAATTTTGACATCAAAACAAAACTATTCAACAACTGCAACAAATAGAAAGCAGATGAAAAGCCACCATTTGATTTCATAGTGAAGAATGGTGCACTCTCAGCTGCTGTGTGGTAAACAATTAGAAGTGAACAGAGATAAATGCAGATTTAACCCTCACTTGTCTGCCTTTAATCACAGGCAATGTGAAAATGTTCCAGGCTGAACAGCTGATGGACAGAAGATTACAGAATGCTTTCATTAACCCACAACAAAGTCCTCAAACTAGATGTTTTCCCAAAGTCAGGTAAGGAAATTAATAGCTATTAAAGTAAGGGAGTTGAAAGCTATTGTTTTGTAGCAGGAGCAGGAAAAATAGCAGGAGTAGCAGGAGTAACTGCAAGAAACTTAAAAACTCAGTGTTGCTGTAGAAAATAGGCAAAGAGTAACTGCACAGTAACAGCCCCACACATCACGGCAATTTATCAATTTATTCCCTTTTTTTTGGTTTTTTTTTTTCCTTT
>VZRH01003214.1:1796302-1862548 GCA_013397555.1 Urocynchramus pylzowi
TTTTTTTTTTTTTTTTTTTGGTTTTTTAACCCCCAAGCAGATAGTTTGGGTGGAAATAGAGAGTTCTGGGAAGAGAGGTAAACATGAAGAGATTTCCTGTATTAATGACTTTTGTTTTTTAACTGTTGGAGTCTAAAATGAAGATGTTTTACTGCTGTTGGGACTGTAGTCCAATTCTTTCATTGTTTCAAAAACCAATGCAGATAGTTGTAAGTTTGTTCATTTGTTTGAATTTGTAACCCCCAAATCAGCCTAGGAGAAAGGGGCAGAGAGTACTTTACTCTGATTAAGTGAAGGTGTAAAGGACTTGTGATGCAAGAGACCTTAAATGCTTATGCTTTTAATATTTCACTTATTTTTTGATGTTGTGTTAATAGCTGGAACTGCAGGTTTGCACTTTAGTACAAGGTAAGGGTAAAAAAATCAGGTCTTAAGACTCATGCAAACAAAATTCTTCTAAGTCTTGGAACATTTAGAACTAAGGCACATGGGAATGAGGGCTTTAAATGATCTGCCAATCACTGCTTTTCATATCTAAAGAGCAATATTGGAAGTTTTGGGTCTGAGAGGAAGACTGTACTGTTCTTGCAAAGAGACAGCTTAAGGAAGCCAAGATGGGGAGAGACCCAGAATATATATTTTCCACCAAAAGCAGCAACCAAATGATTTATTGCAGAAGATGATGTCAGAACCAGACTTTCTTCATTGGAGGGAGAGGGGGAGTAACCCTGCACAGGACAGGACACTGGGTGAGGAACATCTTCCTCTTTGCCACGTGTGAACGAGTGCCTGTGGTACACAGGTCTCCTTTTGGTGACAGTTACTTCATCTGTTTGAAACAATACAGACAAAAACTTCATCTATCTGAAATAATACAGCCAAAAAAGACATTCCCTGGGGGACCCAGGCTCTGCTCAGCACTAAGAGTATGGTCCTTATCTCCAGGCAGACTCAGTGTTGTGCAACTCCTAAATACAGACAATTGCAGCTGACCTGCTCTCAAGGATACCAAGCACTTTATTCCCAAACTAGCTATCTACATAAATGTCTCTCTGCTTTTCTATTTCAGGAAAGAAAAAAAAAAAAAAAAAGCTGTATTGGAAAATTGTGAAACAAATGTTATAATTATTTCTGCTCAAGAAATAACTTCCAGCATTTCAAGTTTCTTGGCTGTGGTGATTTGTTTCGTGTTCATGTTGCCATCTTCAAATTTTTTATGGGTCTTTACAACAGGGGAAGTATAACCCAGTCATGTAAAATCCCAAACAGAACTGAAACCCTGTACATCTGGTTTATGTCCGATGGTTTAAATATTCACATACCAGCAAAAGGCTAAATGACCAAAATAAATCACCATAATTGCAAAATTCAGCTCTATTTCTCCATTCAGACTTTAGGTACAGAAATACTAGGATTTTTTCTGAATGTGCCAGCTCATGTGAGGGCACCAGAAGAAAATGAGGGGTTAAAACAACAGGACATAGCACTCAATAACCAAGTACACAGACACACACAGAGCAGTCAGCCTTGTAAACACAGAGAAATGTGTTGCTGTTGGGATAGAGGTCTTCTCATCTACGTATAAACAAGATGATGGCAACAAGGCTGCATCCCATGGGCCATTCTCACCCCTCTCACACAACCAGAAAGCAAGTTACAGCCAGAAAGACAACCAAAATGAGGAAATAAAGGCAACAGTAGCAACAGTGGGTGGCAACAGTGCCTAAGAATAATGGAAGACAAGATAAACAATGTTCAGAGGCAAAGCTCATCTCACAGTCATTGTTGAGTTCTCAGAGGCACATCAAGTCTGTCCAGAAATGAGTTTTCTTTCCCAAGAGGAAACTGTTGAGGAAACTGAAATCCTAGTTTTTGGTGTTGATCTGTTATGACTGTGGGCAGCTTGTGAGCATCTGGGTGTGAATAAGTGCAGCCCATGAGACAGTGAGTGAGACTGGTGACAGCTGTTATTTAAGGTATCTCTTTCCCTTTCTGTACAGTCTTACACAGACTTCTCTTCCATTAGTTTACTATAGGATTTCAGGTACTAGAGGATTTCTCTATTTGAAAGGAAATAAGTGACTAGCTTCCTTTGAAAAGAACCCCAAAACAACATCCATTTGTCTGATGCCAGTTGAATACACAACACTTCAGTGATACAGGGTGAGGAGCCTCTGCTGCTGGAGACATTTGTGCTAATTACTTCCCCCCCTTCTTATCTGCAATGGAAGTGAAAAAGAAGTGGAATTGATCTCTTAAGTTCTATGCTCAAAGAACAACCTTTTAGGAGAAACTACCTTAATTAAAACAAGATGAGCAGCAGCACTTCAGGAAAAAACAGCACAACCATCAAACAGTGGCTTCAGGACTGCAGAGTTCACAGTAATTAAGAACAGAGATGAGCAACTCCGGTGGGAAGAGCCTGAGCAAGGCTTAAGTCACATTGTCACCCACAAAATGATATTAGTGAGACACACAGACAGTTTAGTCTGGACAAACACAGCTGATCAGCACTTGAGAGAAAGGATTGGGAGTATTAACTTGGCAGACAGTATATGAACAAGTTTACTCATGGATAAGATGCAGAAGAAAGACAGAAAGTGATCAAGAATTTAAATTCTCCAAGATTTAGAGGAGAGCTAGAGGGAGCACAACTAAGAGCATTCAGAGGATAAGCTGTAAAGCTGAGAAGGGCTGAACCAGAAAGACAGATTTCTAGATCTCAGGGGAGCATACAATGGCCAGGCTGACAGATTTTCAAGGTGTTTGCCAGTTAAATGAAGGGGGTAGGTGCAGCATCAGGGATGTGCTCATAAAGATCCTCCCAAGGGCTGAGCAGGAGCCATCCTGAAGCTTCAGCAACATCTGGCAGCTGGGAAGAAGGCAAGGGGATTTGCTACTGCCCAGCAAACATTTGCACAACATACCTCCAGAAAAGGTCAGCATTTGAAGCTGTTATCTATCGAGTCATTCCCTGTAGAAGTTTTTCCAGGTGTACAGATGCCTGAAGGCATCGTCCATCAGGGGATTGAAATGGGATGGAGGCATCCAAAATGAGAGAGCTCATTTAAAGAGAAACATCACTTGACAGCTCAAGAGAGCAATGCATCTCAAGAATAATTTGTCTGTGCATATTTGCCACAGTTCTCTTTTCTGCTTAAATGCAAAATCTATCAGGTTGCTCCTGTTTTTAAATACAATACACAGAACATCATACATTCATTGGAAAAGCAGGTATAAATGTGGAAACGTCGGTAAGAGCAATACAGCACTTTTAGCATTACTTTGTACCTCAACAGCATGCTTAAATTTTAAAGCCTATGTCATTTAAAATAAGGAAAAGGACAAACATATTTCAAATAATTACTCCCTTTAACATTTTCAATTGTGTCCTTCAGGGGCTTTTAAAAGTGTAGGACTTTTAAATCTCAAGTATATTCCAAGCAGAGATGTAAATATACAGAAAAAAAATTGGTTGTTAAATCATGGCAGGTTAAACTATTAAATCATCTCAGTGACAAGACCCAGAAACAAGACTTGGCCCTGCCATCACCCAGAACTAGAACTGCTCACTTGCATCAGCAAAAAGATGTATGAAGGCCAAATAGGCACACTACAAGTGCCACCCAAAAAATACATGGAGCAGCACTTTATATACAGCTCTGCAAGCATAATAGAAACATTCAGATCTAGTTATGTGTTTCTCCATGTGAAAATTCAAAGTCTTAGTCTTTATAAGAAACAAAGAAAATATTCTCTCTTGAAGCCCTGCTGGAAAGCCCAAACATCTGCAGAATGCAAATGAGCACCACCTGCTGCAGCCTCAACAGGCTGAAAAAAAATCTGCTTGCCTCTAGATAATATAAATACAAATAGTTGTATGTTAAATTGCTAAAGTGAAAATCATGTTTGCATGTAGAAAAGCCAGTTTCAGCTGCAAGCAAGATCCCTACAGAAAGATTTGTTCTGTGGGGCTGTGGAGAAATGCCACTGCCTCAGAACTGTAGCAGCTCCCAAGGAAGACCATGTTATCCCAGCAGGTGCTATTGCAACCTGAGGACAGTTCTGATAAACATCTTCCATTTGGGGATTACACCTTCTGCCCTCTTCAGTGGATGGTGAGATCATCTGGGTCATTTTCTGTGCACCACACCTTTCATTTTAATGGAAATCAGAATGTCTGAGCAGTTCATCTGTGCTATTTTTTCAAAATGCATTAGTGACGTTTGCTGATTGGAGTAGTTCTTGGTTAGTGGCTAAAAGCTTTTGTTCAGTGTGCTCTAATATGTTCTTCTTCACTCTTTTTTCTTTATTTGCTTTATCAAACATGAGCATCACTAGTCTCTGGTGTTAAACACTCTGATGCATCACTAGGCAAATGGAGAGGAGGAGATCAGAGCAATTGAGGCTTTACTGCTTTATGAAATCACAGTTAAAGAGGTTAAGCCATCACACAAGACGCCCACAGAGCCCAAACAGTTTTTTCCCTTTATTACTCTCCTCCTATCTTTTCTCCCTCCTGATAAATGAGCAGTGAAAGAAGTGACATGTTTATTTCCTAGCTCTGATGCAAGCCAAGTATGAGGCAAGCAGTGGAGAAAACGTTGAGCATAAGATCTGGGAGTTGTTTTTGTCCAGAAATGTTAATATAACAAGACTGATTTATTTTATAAGTCTTACAATTCTTCCAAACAAAATATTTTGAAATAACCAACAGAAGGTCCCTGGCATTTCTCATTAGATTAAAATATCAGTGTAAAACCTCCAGACACTGCTCTTACAGTGCCTCAAACACACTTACCAATTGCCATTCAGCTTGTGCAGAGAACAGTCAGAACACAGCCAGTATCAACACTGGGAAATACAGAAAAAACAAAACAGGATGGGATATTTCTCTCTGCTCAGACAAATAAACCATCTTTCACATTCAGAGATTGCAAACACCCCATGCAGCAATAATGTTCCCTAGTACATTGACAGACTTGTTAAAAGTGTGGGGTGGCGGCTATTTGGGGGGAAAAAAACCCCAAAAAGCAAGACAACAGCAATATCTCATCTGACAACAAAAATGAAGCCCTTTTTCACACTATCCTTCTGGCTTGAGGAGTTTTTCTTCCATCTTGAATATCTGGGCATGGTTGATCATTAATGGGCTTTAGCTGTGTCTGCTTTAGGTTCACACTCATCCAACACAAGCACCCCAAGGTGCAGCTCCTAAGGAGAAGACACTTATTCTATTTTCACTGTGCTGTCAGAGCACATCTCCCTTGCAGACCCTGCTGATCAGGAGGAGAGCTAAAGCCTTGGACTTGGCAGTGTTTTGGCAGCAGATGAGGTGATGAACCCCTCTCCCCCACCTCTCTAACCTCTTAAATAACCCTGGGTCCAGGCCATGGTCCCCCTAGCCCAGCCTTTCCTTCCTTCACAACTCATGTTTCTTCTCCAGCCCTTCTCCATCCCAAGAGACTCCCCTCTCTTTCTCTCCCACTGGTCCAAAATCACCACTTTCCTCTCTTTCCCACTGCCATATCTTTACCTTTCAGAACTGTGAGTCTTCTCCCTCACCATCACAGGGGCTTGCAGGAGACTGGAGCTGGCCTTGCAGACACCTTCTTGTCTAGAGCACTTCCATGAGAGCAGGGTGTAAGGTAAATTTCATGTGACTGAAAATCTCTTGGGCTGCCAAAGCCTTTTTTTGGCTTTTCTGTATCTGCATTTTGCTCCAAGGCTCAAATGCTGATGTGGGAAAAGTGTCTTGGCACTGTGTAAGGGCAAAAAGAGTGGAAAACTCACAAGGAAAATGCACAAGTGAAAATGGAGCGCTATGGTATTTTTTTAATGAAAGCGTAACTGCTCCCTGATATTTCACGATGCACACTCAGAGCAAAGTCCACCAGTGTTCCCTTGCCATAATGAAATACCCATGCTGGAGCTGACAGGGATGTTTACCTCTCTACAGCAGCAGAGAGAAGCCTTTGCTAGTGCAGCTGCTGCAATTGCTTTCTTCAGATCAGCAGCTTACCACAGTAACTCCAATTAAAGCCGACCTGTGGCAGGTGCCAGGCTGCTGGCTCTGCAGAGCACGGCCCTGTACCTAGCAACTAAATCTGAACTCAAGTAGCTGTAGCAGGACAAGCTTTCTCGTGCTGTCTTGAGCTCACATCCTTCCTCCTACACCCAGGGGAAATAAAAGGAGCTCAGCTGGATCTCTCCATCGTCTCACAGAAATGAGTCTGTGGTAGAAGGGAAGATTGAGGTTTGGGGGCTGAGGACTCACAGTCGTCCTCCCAGCCTGTGAAGACAAATGCCAGCTCAGCCACTGTTCATGTTTGCACCAAATGTAGTGCAAAGGAGGCAAGGGAAGCAGTCATACTTTGGATAAACAGTTCCCTTTATTTTTCTCTCTCTTCTTATTTCTTTAGTGGAATTAAGAATTTCCGTGGTCAGACAAGACAGAGAAGCTGGAGAGGGAAACAAGAGCTGCAGGAGAGGAAGCCAATCTCTGTATATGTAAATGGATCATCAGTGCCATCTCTGTTAATAATTTAAATAATTACAAGCTGGAGAGACATTTTTATGTTTGTCTTTTCCATGAAGACAGAATGATGTGGATTACTTTCTCAGCCCAAATAATACAACTACTTTTGTTGCTGACTTGTTAGAGCCAGTGACCTGAAGGGTACCTGCAGCTCATCCTCCACCAGCCACTCTTCTTTCACCTTCACTGTAAATCAAATGGCAGGCAAATGCACATTGGTTTTTGAATCTCCTGTGACTGGTTTCATACCATACTGGTATGCCATTGCCTGAATATCATATAGTAGAAGAGCAGGCATTTTATTTTAATTTTTTTTTTTATACCTCCAGTTGCAATGGAGTGGGGCTGGAATCTGACATTTGTACAGAAACTGAAAAAAACTCCTGTTCAAATATTCTGTGATCAGCAGCCTCCATGTTGAGGCCAGGAGCCCCTTTGGCTGGACTACACCAGCAACAAAGCAGCAAGATGTTTGTATGCAAGGTCAGAGAGTAGGCAGAGGACCCACACTAAGGGCCAGACTGGGAGGGAGAGGCAGGACAGCTAAGGACCTCCAAGCTGTGAATGAATTCATTCAGGTCAGTGATTCAGAAGGGAGTGTGAGTAACTTAGATCTAAAAAGTGAAGATGAGCTCAGTAGTTGTTTTGGCCACGTGGAGATTGGTGGATGGTGACTGGGGGAAAAAGACTGTCAGACAAAATGGATAACAGAGGAGTAGGAAGCTAAGTGCTATATTCCTCTTTCAATATATACCTGTTTCACTTTAAATCCCTGTTTACTTTTGTTGTATGTTATATTGAAGCTCAAGGCTAAAATAAAGACTCAAATTTTGCATTTTCCAAATACTTTGCTGGCTGGTGTAGCAGTACACATCTCCAAAGATGTGGTGTCACCTGAGGATGCAAAGTCAAAGCAGGTCCTGCAGCATCAATGTTCCTAGTGAACTTAAGTCATTAAATCAATCCTGCTGCAACAGTTTTAAATGAACAAAACTGTGGGTACAGTTTTGTGGGTACTCTCCTTTCTGTTTAATTACAGTGTAGGCTCACAGACAGTGTATGGGGACATAAAGACTCATAAAATATGTGGCTGCATACATGTGTGACCTATTTAGCATCCAGAAATCTCTTTAATGCCAAGAACTACATTAGATAGCTCAAGCCACTGCTCACAGTGAGTCACATAATGAGGTTCTTCAGATTGCTGTTGTCATTAGCCCATTCCCTTCCCCCTTCTCACTTAGGAAGTTCATTTAGGCAAGCAGTCATTTTAAGAACATGCAAATGCTGATTGCTGATTTCTATGGATCTGGCAAGCAGCCAGGCCTCTGTGATGCTGGCTACTATAGGCAGTGGGAAGTTAAATATGCATGACCTCACATAACGCTGATCCATGGGCTGGCAGGCGTTCTGCACCTGTAAAAATCCCAGCTATTCTGCATGCAAAGTGTCTCTGGTGCTCTCATTGAACCACTTTGTGCTTCAGTGCTCTGTGATCAGGTAAACTCAGCACATGTTCATTATCTTTCTCTGCTTTGGTAAGGTCTAGAATTAAAAAAGTCATTATTTAATTGTGGTAAATCCCATATTTTGCTCCTGACGAGCATGTACATATTGCACATGGGAAGGAGGAGCTGAATTCATACTGACAACTTTGCAGTTATGTTAAAATCTGATGAGCTCGCTGCTATCAAGATGTGGGAAATAAAATGCAGTAGTTAATATAAATAATTTATTTAGCAGTAAGGAATTAATAATGCATTATTAAGATCAGAGTAGCACCAGGAAATTGCCTGAGGACATCGTACACAATAAAGAGTCACAAAAAAAGTCAACTACAGCTCAAGGTTATAAATCAGAATCTAAGTAGAATAAAATTTATAAATCTAATAAAATCAGCTTCACCAAGTCTCAACCTACAAATATTTGTACAGCATGTAGGACTGACAATATCTGTATACTTAAAGAGATTCCATATATTAGACTATTACTAAAGGGCCAAATTTTGACCTCATGAATATCAGAGGAACTTGGGGCATAATTTCCGATTAAAAATGGAACTTCTAGGATAAGGAAAAAAAAAATTACCCCCAAATAATAGCAAATGTATGGTTTTACAGCAGAAAGGACTGCTGGATTTTCACTTCAGACCTCAAGATTTACTTTGAGCCAGTTTCTTTCCTCCACCTGGGTGCTGTATCATAGCAGAGGTAGCAGGGCTCTTCCTCACAGAGGGAAATGCCTCCCTGAGAGGCAGCACAATGGCTGTGGTCCCTCCCTGCACCCAGCCAAGTGACATCACTGGGATCATGGGGCACCTATGGTGTTTGCTAAGGCTGTGGAAGATGCTCTGAGCATCAGAGTGATGTGGCCTGGAGAAACACTATGGGCCTTTCAGTGAAACTGAAATAGCAGCAGTGCAAGTTATCTGAGGGTTACCACTGGCTTTTTGTGGCCAGTTTGTAGGGTTTTGTCTCCTGTTGGTGGCTTACAGCCAGTCCATGACTAATCACTGATTAGTGATCCCAGCCTGTAGAATTAATATCTTCCATATAGCAGGATTTTTAATAATAAATACCACAGTGCATGAGCCTACACTTTAAACAGGAGGAGGAGGAGGATGACAAGGACAATGCTCTACTCCAATATTGTCACTATTGCTGCACTGCTGGTGTTTGGTATTAACTTTGCAATTGCTGAGGGAACAGGTCAATGGCTGTGCAAGCAGAGGTGTTCCCTTTCACAAAGGTTTGGCTTAGTTATTGTTTATTTGACAATTATTGTGTCTATAATTGCAGAGCAGACATAACAAAACAACTTTTCTAACTGTAAAAGCACTGCTTCCTTGGTTGTATGCCACAACACATTGCTGCTAAGCATTCAGCTTTGGGTTTGTAATGTTTTGGAGAACTAGTTCTAAATAAACAAAAACAAAGGGAGACTGGCAGCTTTGAGCTGATTGAGTGTCCTTCAGTGTTAAAACGTGCTTTATTTAAGAACAGAAAGATTCATTAATGCCTATTTATGATCTATTTTTAGAGTAATTCCATGCAATTACTATTCATATGACTCAAGCACCCAGGCTGAATTCTAGCCAGGCAATAAAAGGATAATTTTGTAATGCCAGAGAGTCTCTTGAGAAGATTTGGAGGAAAATGCAAATCAACTGTTAATATGATAAAGCTGTGCACTCTAACTCGGTTTCTGGAGCTCTGTATAACTTAGGAGACATTCACAGTGGAACATCATACATCAACCAGCACGTGGGTGCAGCTCTGCTGGCTTTGAAACATCTGAGCTCTGTGCAGTTGCAGTGCAGGGAGTGGCTGGAAATGAGCTCACCACTCTCCATTCCCTCTCACACTCCCAGCAATGAAGTATCTCTCCAATGTGAGAAATACTGATGCAAAGTTTCCCAGGGAGACACCAGGCAAAGAGGGATGGAGAGGTACATCTTAGAAGTGAATGAATACTTGTTTATAAAATCCCTTGCTCTCACACACTAAGGATGTTCCTTTCCTGTCCATGTGAACTTTCAATGAGTCAAAGTCTCATCTCCTTTCTTATCCTAATTCTGCTGCTCCTGACATCCTTTTCCCCCAATGTCTAAACTTTGTCTCCATCCTTTCTTTTCAGGACTCAGCTGGGTGCAGTGTTGCAGTGTAGGGCAGCCTGGGAGGGAGGGCTGGGAAGGGCAGCTGCAGACACTCCATAACCATCTCTCAGAGAAGCCCTCCAATATCAAACACTTGTCAGATTAATTCTACACTAATTAATTTTCCCAGATTTATCCTAGAATAATTAATAATTTCTGGAAGGCAGGATACCTGAGCTAGCCCTAGGGAAATGGCAGGTTAAGACAGAGGGTATGCAGGAGTACTCTTATCCTTCTGGATGAGCACTCTGGGGCCAGGCAAGATACTTGAGGATGCCTGGTGGCATCTATTCTTAGACACCTAGGAAAGAGTTCTGGGTTAACACCTCACAAGGGGAAGAAGCCCTGAGCACAGCAAAAAACTATTCCCTGCAATTCAAGATTTACACTTCTGAAAAATTGTTTTAGGCTAAGATAGAAGAAGAAGAACAGTCAAGAGACCAGTAACCCCGCTTTCATAAAGCATTTATTTTTTTATTTGAAAACATTATACAGGCATTACATTGCCACAGCCAGTCCATATAGGTGCATGCAAATATCAAAATGGAGAAAGATTTATTCAGCTTCTCAATGCAGGATTTGGGGTTGGGATTTTGTTTGCCTGGGTTTGGTTTTGGTTCATACTTCCATCTGCGGTGTCAAGATTAGTGTGCTTTATTATGGCATTTAACAATAAAATCCTACCCATGGGGTAAAATTTATATTTGTAGCTAGCTCAGGAATACTAAATGGTTTAAAAAAAAAAAAAAAAAAGAAGAAAGGAAATGATACTACACGCTTGTCAAAATGTTAATAGCACAAGTTAGCAATCTCTACACTATACATTGAAACTTCTTCTTATGACACAGTGGTGCAAAATTTTCAATTGCTTGGTCTGTCGTTGTGTGTTTCGAAACTTTATAGCTGGAACAAAGACCAGGTCTGTCTCCCAGTGAGGGTTTTCATCCGGAAAATGACATCAGTCTTGCTAAGGGCTGCCCAGGGCCAGCAGTATCAGAGAGTTTCAGTTTGTTGAGGCAAGGAGCTATGCAGAGCTAGAGACGTCCTACGCAACACGGAGAGTAGCTGCCGTTAGATAGCTGAGCCTTGGCTGGTGCGCACTGAGGGCTCCAACTGCAGACACACAAGCAGGCAGAAGGAACTTTTTCCTCCACTAGACCTCAGGTTTTCAGTCAACACAGTTATTTGTAAAGCTATACTACTGTTTTCCTTCGAGGTCCATCCAGGACTAGCGCACTGGCGCTAATCCGAGCATCCACCTTGTTTATGGGGAAACGCGGACAGCGAAGCAGCCCCGCTTTGCACATCAAACTCCTCCTGCATGAGAAGCACAGGGGATGGTGGCTGGTTGCAGGGCACTCACTGAAACATTCAAAACTCATTCCTGTACAACAGAGCCTTTTAGAATAGCCTGGTGGCACCTCTCAGCCACCCCTGGATTTCAACCCCTTGTAAGGAGAAACTCCCAGCCCCGTGACCTGGCCGGGAGCTGCCTCCTGCCCAGCTGTTTCGCAGAGGACTCTAACAAACGTCTACAAGTTAGTGTCAGAAAAATGAGGAGGGGGAGGCCGAAGGACTACAAACATTTGGCTTAAAAATAAATACTAATAAGGAAATTAATCAAAACAGTTATGCAAAAGGAAGGAACTGTAAACATGAAACACACACACGCACACAATCCTCAAGGTTCTCAGACCAACACGGGGACTAATGCTCAGAGAAAGGTATTTAATTGGTACAAAAGGTAGCAAAAAAGAGTGAGATGACAGGTGCCCACCAGTGTGCCTCTGGGTACCTGAGGGAGCCATGATTGTAATCACCCCTTCTCCTGGGGAATGTACAAAATCCACCTTAAGTCGAAGCTCTCACAGGGCTTGACCCAAGGATCCTACCCTGAAGTGTCAGGTATTCTTTCTTGTGTGTTTTTTATTTTTTTGATTCAGACTTTCCTTTATATCCCCAGAATACAGACATTGTTTTTCTGTGGGAATCTACTGGGGATTTTTTTGTGTTTTTTTAATCCTCAATAGTTTAAGAAAAAGCACTCAAGTTTGGAAACATGAGTGCTAAAAAGATTAAAAAAACAGAAGGCAGGGAAAAAAAAAAAAACATTTGTTAGTTTAGTACCAAGGCATCTTAACCAAAGCTTTTGGGCTAGTTTTGGGTATGATTTGGCAATACTGCAGAACCTTCCCTTAGGTGCAGAAGAGTTGTGGCAAACAGCCTAAACACAGTGGGAAAGAAATCACCTCTTCTCCACAGTAAGAATAAGATACTTCTGCTGTTCAAGAGCATTTTGACATTTGCCACTTCATGTCTGTTATGCATATATAAACTTCTCTCAGTCTGCTTCAGGGAAATTCCTTCTGTATTAAAGCAGAACAGGACTATAAAAAATGAATGTTACCTCAGCAGAAATTCATCCTGCTTGGTTGAACTGTGTGACCTTTCTAATCTCCAATGTATAGATTGACTTTTTTCTTCTTTTTTATATAGAAATAGGTAAGTTATATTTTTCAAACATGAAGGCCTACATTTTTGCTTGAAACAGTCTTTTTTCAGCAGAATAACATTCAAATCAAATTCACCTTCTATGCCCACAAGCAAAATATTCATCAACCATGCCGTAAACTCAATTTTCAAATACGATGAATGTATACACACTTTTACAGCACTGTTACGTGCTTCTTAAACTCCTTCTTTCTGAAGATCCTGAAGCGTTTTAAAATAGCTTGGTCCCATAGCACCTCTGTGAGGTAGGTAAAATGTCATTATTTCCATATACATTGATTGGGATACTCAGCCACACAGAAGGTAAGTCATGCCCAAGGATTCATGCAAAGATGTGGGGATTGGTGAATAAAACCAAGATCTCTCCTAGATTCCTCACCTACTGTTAGACACAGGAACACCTCGTCTTTCTTAATTTTAAATTACAAATAGATAAACAGTATTGAAATAATTATTTTCTTGTACTGGGCTCTCCCTTCACGATGGTGACAAAGATTTTCCCCATTGTGGTAAGGCTCCTGAGGCAGAAGTACAGTTGTATACAGAAGTGTGGAACACACCCTTACTATTTTCACATGTCCCCAGGAATGTAAGAAAACTGCTGAATTCTTCTGCTTGCTTCACAGTTAATGAAAAATAATTGGCTGCACCCTGCCAGTAAAATGCCTTTGTGCTACTGCGGCAACACCAGCAGATGGTCCAGTCTTTCTGCTTGTGAATTCCTCCCTTAATCTTCCTGATTTTTACAATCTGTAGGTTTTGGTGAAAAACAGACACATTTCTAAATAGCTATTGTTAAAATAATGAACCACGGGAGACTAAGCAAACTGGAAGAGCAGAAGGCACCCTCAATGCACTGAGTATCTAAAATAAGTGCCCTGATCCACATGATATGTCATCTTTCCATGGAGAGGTACAATACATAGGAAACTAGAAAATGTATTTTTCTTTCTACAGGTTAAAATTTTAAAAGTAAGAAATCTGTGTTGAGTCACAACTACAGAGAAATTGACTCCCTGTCACCTGATGCAGAACCTTGGCCACTAGGAAATCTGCCATGGATCATAGAGAGGTCAATGCTTGAGTACTTCACTTCTGCAAATATAGAAAGGCTAAAATGCTCGCCTTATACCTATTCCTAGAATAGAGACGGATATTGTAAGTTGTCCCTTCTCTGGATTCATGGATCAGATTACCTAGAAAGGGCAACTAGACAGAGAGCACAGAAGAACTCATTGTATTTCCCTCACCAAATCCAAGGTGCTAGCAAAAATGTGTCAGGGTGTTGTTACCACGACTAACCCATCTGTTTTGAGCAAACAAACAAATTTTGGAGAGAAATTAACAGTGACTGCACAAAGTGTATTTTCTGTAAAAAGGCATTTTTTCCACAACTGGTGTGGCTTAGGCATAATATCACTCTGTGTGTGTAAAACACCCTTCTATTTTTTTTTTTTTTTTGTAATTTCATCTTACGTATTGAATATCTGTCACAGGTAGTTTGACATTAACTGATTCCTACACAGCAGTTTGTATTGCAAACATGCTGCTCATTTCACAAACTAGGGACTGGCATCTCCTTGCAAGGAACACCCTGGAACAATTAATTTGTGTTTGTATGAGCTTTCCTTATTTGCTACCTTGCAGCTCACCAGTGTAACTGCACCTGGTAAATACCTTTCTCTATGTACAATACAGAGATAATGGATATACGAGCTCCACTGTCAACAGGTGATCAACAGCCCTGGGTTTAAGCAACTCTGACGTGAGGCTCCTCTTCTGTCTCCTGCCCCAGGCTGGTGTATGTCACCGAAGGCTCCATCTGGCTGGTGGCTGGCAGGTCTACAACAGGTCCGGAGGGGTTTCGGAACTGCTTGTACACCCGCGGATCCTGGGCTACGTAGGTGGACGTGGAGGAGTAGAGCATCAGCCCAACAAGGATCGTGAAGAATGACAACAAGTAAAGTCCTGAAAACTGAGCAGAAATAACAGCAGAGTCATTAGACACAGCACCAATTACCCTGAGTTCATGAAGACCCAAAGACAGGGTTAGGCACAGATCCTTGTTGTGGCATGCACTGCACAGAACAAACTCCCTATCATTTGGATGTTGAATTTTTATGGGGATGACTCTTTGAAAGTTGATTCACTACCACCAATTCCCCTGTCCTCCATAACCAAGAGCCAACTAGTGCCTTTCCCTGGGCCAGGCATGTGAAGTATTGACTGTCTGGGACTTGGGAAAGATGAGTTTTGGTCACAGATCCAAAGCTGATTTTTTCATCCTTTTAGACAAGACAACTACTCCTCCGAGTCCAAGTTTCTCCAGCTCCAGTGTGAGGTACCATCATCTACAGTTGTCAGACAGGCAGTGGAAAATTTGAAGTTAGTTACAGCTAAACCACATGTCTGTGAAGTTAACATGGTGCTTGAAATATAAAAATATAATTAAATAATAATTTTAGCAAGAAATTTAAAAAAATCACATATACACTTAAAATATATTTTAATAAATATATTTTTTATTTAAAATATATTTATTAAAATAAATAATTAATAAAGGCACTTAAAAACTACGCTGTCTGCAGCATCTCTTGCTTGTGAACAGAATGCAGGTGCTAGAAGATCTAATGTGAGTTTGGACAGGATAAACTTCACCTGTGAAATGGGCTCTGGGTCATCATCATGAGGTTTGAAAGTACACACGGAGGGCAGTTAACTGAAAGCTCAAGTACACATGTTTTGGCACACAGCTTCACTAGATCAGAGGTCAGCCTGAATTTTTTGACATATACAGACTTGTGTCTGAACTAAAAATACAACACAAAGAACCTTTCTGGCAACTTGTTAGCCCTTGCAGATAAAGCTAAAGGCAAAGACAGGGTTTCAAAAGCACAGACAATTGGGTACTAGCTTTAGACACTGGCTACAGGGGACACAAAAATGGCTTTAAGCCCATGTGACTTGTCTGCTGATCCTACACCACAAGTTATTTCTTTATGCATGCTGTGTGTGAGAAACCATGAAGGACAAATTGCATAGCCACCTTGTTGAGGATATAAGTGATTTGAATTCAGTGGAACTTCCAGAAGTACCTGTATTCTGCAGCTGTCAGGAATCTGTACCTGAACACCATCAACTACTTGCAAGCTGCTATTAGCTGCTCCATGAGGTACTTCAGGATTTTATGTAAAGGTATCTGCAAGTCTGTTAATCCTGACTGACTCTGCTTTGATGGATGCCCCATTTGTTTCCTCTGGATCACCTTAGCACAGCACAAAATAGACAGAATGGACTATATTATCTCAATTTTTTTGAGCAATTCTGCTTTTTATGCTTAAAGAAATTATCATTGTGGAGAAAACAAATTTTATTTAAGCTAAATTTGTAGTGATGTTAATTTGTTTCTGTTTCATAAACCTCCAAAACCTCCATCCAGCCTCCTGCCTGAGGAAGCATTTGGACTTTTTACAGAATCCTCAGTACCTCTGCAAGCTTTGGTCATATAACCCATACTGATATGCCTTAGTGTGTATTTCCCACATCCAGTGTGCATGTTCAACAGGGAAAACACCATAATGGGGAAAGTTTTCAAAGCATGTCAGAAGGATTACAGGGTAGGAAGAATTTTGCTTTTCATCAGCTTTTAATTGTTTTTTAACATGTATGTCACCAGGCCCTCACATGTCGTCTGGCAGCACAATTTGATGAAACCACCCAGCTGTCCCAGAGTCACAGAGACACAGCTGAGCCTCACCCAGCAGTTGCTGAAGGATTTCTTCCACGTGTCACAGCTCTGACAGGACTGTTTAAGCTTAGATCTCCCCCACGTGGCAATCAAACACAAGTCAATAATTTCAAACTTCTGGTTGATTTTCCCCCCTCCATTTTCAGTACAATTTTGTTCTCAACACTTTCTTCCCCTCTTTCACTTTGTATTTGAACTTGAGCATCACTTGGCAGTGAAGCTGACTAAGTGATGGCAGCAGTGAAGCTGACTAAGCTCAAGAAAATCTCAGGAGCCAAATGCATCTAGTTCCCCATCCCTAGTTTCCCTCTGCCCCTCATTCCCACCTTATGCTTGAATTTCTCACCCCAGACAGCCAATTGCCTTGGCCCACTGCATAGCCAGAGTGCCAGCCAGATCTCTGATTGCCTTGTGTCCTGCTGTGAGAAATCTGTGGGGCTTCCAGCAGATAAATGTGCTTTTTTTCTTGTTCTAGGAGCTGCCCAGACAAAATAAATTCATTTTTGCTTTGGTTCATGGCTCCAGCTCTACCACATCCCCTTTCTCCTGGCCATACCTCTCATTCCTCTCTCAGGGCTTCCTACCAGTGGGTTCTTTTGGCTGATAGTATTCTTTCCATGGTAGTGTCCTCCCTCGTGGCAGCTCTCCAGCCTGGGAGAAGGGGTTTGGGCAAGCTTGGGGAAATCTAAGCAAAGGTCTGTGAAACATTTGTTTTTGGTATCTGTGCACAGCTAGTTCAAAGAGACTGGAACTCTCACTGTCCTATGACATTTCCTTCCTTTTTACTTTTTTTAGAAACAAGGTTCAGGCTGAATTCATTTGTGCAGCAGCTCTCTGCAACACTGAAGTAGAACGGTAGATAATGAGGTCAATATAGGAATATATACTGAAGTACATGGCAAACCTCTGTCTTTTGTCAATACCCTGTCAGACTGATCTAAACCCCTTTGAAATAAATGGGTATTTTCCTCCTGTTAAAACAGCAGTGAATCCATCAGTGATTCAGATGCAGACTTAGTTCCCCAAACACAAAATTTGTTGATCACTGTACTATGCTACCCAGCTGAAATCTGCAATTTATGGAAGATAAGATTTCCAGGCACACTCTACTGCTATGTAGGTTTTTGGAGGTTTTTAAAATCTTCATCTGCAAACCTCATCTACTGAGATTTGCTATTAATAGGCAGGAAAAAGAAACACATTCAAAACCAGAGGAAAGAGCCATTCCTAAGAAACGAAGTGAGGGAGGATCACTTGTCATTGCCATTCTCTACACAACCCCAAACTGTAGGTTCTTGGGAAGGGTGTAATTCCTCTCTCTGCCTAAAAAGCTACTTGAAAATGATACTGTGCTTCATTTTACTGACTTATCTCTTCCTACAGAAACATATTTCCTCTAAGAAAAAAAATTTTTTTAATATTCAGATTTGTATGCCTCTCCAAATCCTTCCCTCCATGCTGAGCAGGATAACTGTAAGTTGTTCAAAGGGTACCATAGCCAAAAGTAACTGGTTAGCTTAGACTAGCTAATGAGTGTCACACACCCTAAACAGACTGAAAGTCAACTCATGTTTCTGTATCATTAACAGTTTTACTATGGATTTGCTATCTACATTTATAGGTACACATGCATTACATATGTAAACTTGTTCATCCATGAAGCTTATTGGGAGACCAGATGACTTTGTGGTGGGGTCAATGATCTAACACTCTTGAGTCCCTGGATTTGGTTTTCAGCCTGTGAATTTATTTTGTGAATCACAATGATTTTAGATGAACCTCAGTTTCTTACCCATTTAAAAGAGATAATAACACTTGGTTACTGAATAAAGATGAGTTTACAGAATAAAAATGGGGAATAGAGATCCTCTGAGGAGAAAGCAGAAATCTCCTTTGCAGGGAAAGTGCCTTACTTACAACATTTCAGATCTCATCACTGACATGAAAAGCATCTGCCAAAGCTTTTTAAGCAGTCAAATCAAATAGTCAAATCAGCTCTACAGATCTGATAATGTCTGCTCGCTCTGACATCTGCATGTCTATAAATGCTTCCCCAATCGATACTATTCAATATGGATCATACAATGATATTCATAAATGTCAAAAAATTATGAAAACACAAAAAAAAATCTTCTCTAGACACCATTTAGTACCTGTGATAAAAACAGCCTACATTAAACTAACATTACCTTTTAGCATGTAAAATGCACATCTTTGGTGCCTGTCAATTTGAAGATAAACACACAAAGCAAAAACTAGACAACTATAACAAGATAACAAGCTTAACAAGATTTGGTCAGCCTATCAAAACAAGCACAGATTCTGGTGAGTGGACATTTCTGGTATTTACCTGAGTTGTTCATTAGGAACCCAGTACTGAACTGGATCTGCTCAGTCAGGTTCAGCAGATGAGCTTATGGAAGCTGGTGGCTTGGCTGCAGGAATAGGGGCCTCACTCCAGAATGTGCAACTGCAGAACCCCACTAGGAAAACCACTCCAGCAGCAAGCTCCAGCTGATCACAGCAAATGTAAGTGAAATTACTCCTTCTGTTATCTATGCACAAAGTCTATGACTTTAAAAAAGAAAAGAACCCAAACACATCTGCAATGCTACATACAAGTAGCACAAAATAAAATTTAGCTTTTATATATATATAGCATTTTTGTTCCAAGCGAATCAAAATTTTGAGTAAGTCAAGCATCACAAGGTTCCTACAATAAAGAAGATGAGTATAAAGTCACCTGGAAATTTAGTATTTTTAAAAATCCAGAATAAACTATTAAACCTTTCAAAATTTACTCCCTAATAATTTTTATTCCCTACTTTTTACTGTCTGTCCATGTGAAACTTGTCTTTCATATATCCTGAAATCACTAATGGGTAAAATGCTTCTACTATTTCCTCTTGAGACTCTTGTCTTTTTAAGTAATCCACTTGGAAAGGTGGGAGAAAAGGAAGCTTCTTAAGGGGGAAACAAGTGCACCTGATTTCATTGTCTTGAACAGTGATTTGACAGCAACAGGAGAAGAAAAAAATAGAAAGAAAAACTATTTAGAAGGCATTAGATTCACACCTTGGCCTGGAGAGAATGAGCCATTCTTCATTACACAGGTCATGAATTTAGAAGGGAAAGCCCAAAGAAACATGCATGGAAAAATGAGCCTGGAAAAATCAGCATGGAGAAATCACATCTAGGTAAGGCTGTGCTGACTGACTTGTGCTGAGGGAATCTGCAGAAAAGTAGTTCTGGCTGTCACAGATGTCCATGTCCATGTTACCACTGACACCACAGCAAAACAGTACCCAAAGTGACAAAATGAGACAGATGTGAGTCTGCAGAAAAGCCCACACAGACAAAGAAATTCAATGATTTGCTAATTTTGGGTTTTCGCTCAGCCATCATGATAATGATCTTGAACATTATTGCAATGGTTATGAAAATGCTAATTCTGTTTTACTCAGTCCATTGAACTGGAAATTGTTGCAGGAGCAGACTATTTGAGCTGCAGCACTCCAGCACTCCATTTGTATTTCAAAACAGCAGCCACACACTGAATCTCTTGGTAGGTAGTACAAACCCCAGCTCCTAGCCTATGGCAACTCAACTGTGCTTTTCAAGTCTTTAAAAGGTTTTTTTGTTAAAGTACTAACTGAAAATTTATAATTGTCATGTTTCGCATATTCAGTGACAAAGTATGAAATAACTATCTTTTCTCTACCTCATCTGGCCGTTCTCCACATTTTGGCATAAATGAATAAAGAAATCATGTCTATTAATTCAAGCTTTAAATCTCAGAGAAAAGTGACCTCCTCAGAATCACGCTGATGAAGAGGGGTAAAAATGTACATATCAGGTGGAATTCATATAGTTCTATATTTCTGCTGGCACCATCCATGGTCTCCACACAGGCAGTTCCATCACCTTCTTCCTTCCCATCAGTGGGTCTGTGCAGGGCAGTGAACTCTGCTTTCCAGACTGATTCAGTTTGTAGCATACATTGCACAGCCCATCAAAGCTAGGGCCAATAGGTGTTCTTTCACTGACTTATGGCTTTTTCCCCTGGGTAATTTCACACATGAATACCTGAGCAGGCTGAGTGAAGGGAGTTAAAACCAAATTTCTCTCATTATCTTTTATACAGCAAACAGACATTTCCACTCTGTTTGATAAATTGATCGAGAGGCTGAGCTTCTTGCCACAATTTTCTATTTTCGCATCCAACATAGCAAATGAAGCTCACCGTGACCAAGTGCAGAAGTTGCACTGTGGGATGCACACACTCTCAGCCAGCAGCAGTACCAGAAGGCTGAGGGCTCTGAGAGCTAGCAATTCACACAGTGCTTTCATTTGCATGGCTGGATGCTACAGCCACATTACTTTATTAATAGTAACAGGAGCCAGCATCCTAGTCATAGCCCGCAGCGCTCTTTGGCGACCACCTTGGATCACACCCACAAGGATCTGACTGAATCTGGCTTGGATCAGCACTGTGACTTGAACTACTGCTGACTATTTTTGTCCTAGCCTACGAGGAAGATACCTCTTTGGGATTCAGAGGTTGATCTGCTTGTCAACTGAAACTGAAGCAACCCCCAACAGTGAAACACTGTATTTTGTAACCCCAAATGGCATCACACACCAGAAGGATTGCTATGAGTTTTCCAGACTGCATTGAAATGGAAAAAACAAATCCACCTGAACCTTTATGTGTCCTGCCAGATCTCTCGGTTTTTAAGACATCTCCAAAGGGACCCAAACCACTGAGGTATGGTTTAGAGTGCCTTCCCTGCTCACCAACTGCACAAGCTGGAATGTCTGAG
This sequence comes from Urocynchramus pylzowi, assembly GCA_013397555.1. Lineage (NCBI taxonomy): Eukaryota > Metazoa > Chordata > Aves > Passeriformes > Fringillidae > Urocynchramus > Urocynchramus pylzowi. The sequence goes on from VZRH01003214.1 coordinate 1,817,578, forward strand.
CAGAAATGCCAGTTCTATTGCTGAGAAGGGCACCAAGGGGCGCTGGACAGCTTCAGTAAGATTGGTAACTTTTGGACAGCAAGTCTGTCCACTACCAGCTGGATTGCATTATCTTCACACTTTAATGACCTCCAGCTATTTCTTAGGCAAACTGTGAGGATAAAGTCTTAAGTGATTACTTAAAGCCCTATCTTGTCCTCTGAACACAGCTGGGATGAAAAGTGAAGTGTGTAGCTAGTGACTTCACATCTTTGATCATCACTGAATGAAGGTGGTTTGTCTCAACACATCACTCATGCCAGCAAAACCCAAAGCAAGAAGTTTCTGGTCACTGCCTAAGCGACAGTGACAACCTCGCACTGCCCTTGTTGCTATTTGGTGAAAACAAAGAAGCCAAAGGAGGTTTTTCCTGTCATTTCATGCATGGCAGAAAGGCCATACTTCTCAATTCCTGATGCTTGCTTGCACTCTCAATATGACCTAACTCAGATGGAATGCTGTCCATTACTATGGCTTCTGCTGAACTGCAAATGCTGCGTAGAAACCGTGCTGACAAGGAACCAGATGACACATTTTCTGTATTTTCCAGTTGATTCTGTTCTACTGCTTGCATGTTTTACTCCATGTCAAACATACTGATCTATTCTTTCTGTCATACAGCAGCACCCTCTTCTTTGGTTCTTGAATGATATTTGCTGGTGGGTGCAGTTTAACTGGTAAGACAGTGGTCAGTGGGAAGCACCTAAGCTTTCTTACCTTTTAGATACTGAGGTTGTCTACAAGGGAAAAAAATGAGGAGGGTTTACTGGAAAACTGTAACCACAAATTCTATCAAAATTTAGGAAACTTAATAGATTTCCTGGGATTCACTGGTGGAATGAAACAAACTTATAGAGAAAACTAATAGAATTTTGGGAAAAATCTCTGAGCTTGACATAGGCAGCTGTAAGGCAAATACTGGTTTGCGCAAAGCTGCGCGATTTCGTGCTTCTCAAATGCATCCTTAGAAAAAATTAATAATAGCCTGTCCTTTCTAAATACATGCCTGATAGGGCAAAATGTTTGTGTGAAATGGCTTATCTTCATTTCCTGAGTGCCAGGAGAGACGGGAACGCTGCTTTCTCTTCTCTTTCCCTTTGTTGCCTCTGACATCAGATGTGGAGAAAAAAGGAGCCTGTGTGTTCAGTACCCCTGCGGTATCAGCAGTCTGTCTAATTAAAAAGTGCAAGGTAGAATGAGTCCTGCAATCTGTTTTAATCTTATCTATGTAGGAAAGAGATTTTTATGTGTAGTTAAAACACTTCATTCCATTTCTCTAATTTCCTGTGAGCATCCTTCCTATGGCATAAGGGGGCTTTATTTCTGATTATTTTATACCAATTACTTGGCAAGAAAGTGGTAAAGGACCTATGCTTTCAGATGTTCTCAATACAAAAAGGAGGAGGACAACAGAAAAGCTTATAAAATCAATTTTCCCTCCCCACTTTTACCTTTAAGTATTCTTTGTTGGTTTGCTATATCAGCTGCCAGTTGCCATGTGTCTTTTTGGGGTTGTGTGCAAGTATTTAATATAGTAGCAGCTGTCTGCTGTAACTGATTCTCTATTACTGTACATGAGGCTAATTGTGCTCAGTGTGCTCAAAACCACAGCTACAATAACTGATTCATCTTGGATTCTTTGTTTATATTTTTCTGCTGAATCTAACAATACATTCCTGAAGAAATTCCTTCCCACACGGTGTTCTTTTCTCCTGGCAATGCAAATGGAGGGCACTCCTACCCTGAGAAACAAAGACTATGCAGCTGCAGTTACTCTTACCATGAGTGACCATGACAGCTGTCTGGGGGGAGTGTGACATGGCTGTTTCATGTCAGGGTTCTCTGCAGTGTGACACATTTGCTGCTGGTAACAAGAGGCCAAACTTCAGGAGCTCCAAGAGCTCTCAGTTGAGTTGACTCTCAAGGCAGGTGCACGAGGGAATCAGAACAGAGAGCATGTCCTAAGCTGTCGAATCCAAGACCCAATACTGCTTACCATCAGATAATATATTCCATCTGGCAAATCCTTCTCATGCAAGCGTTATTAGGGATTTTTTTCACTTCCCACTAACCTATTTTAAATTATCCTGGAACCTCCCTGCTATGATAGCCAAAAAATCCCCCTAATTTCTATACATTCTCAGTTTCTACCCCTATGTGCTTGTATCATTAGATCAAATAATTCTCATTTTCTCCCTGTGAATTTACAGATTAATTCATATACGTTAAGGTTCCATAGTCCCTCCCAACCCATCAAAACTATGTTACATAAAATAAAGATTTTTTTAGGGATCTGCATATTCAGTACATTGTTAGGGGCCATATGGTTACTCTGTCAAGGCTTTGTAGGAGATAAGAGAAAAGATGGCTCTGTTTGGCTGTCTTGAGCTGACAGGAAAAAACCCCACAGCTACAGCTAGAAAAGTGCTGTCCCTGAGATGGTAAGTTGTCCTGTCCTATGGCATTAGCACTTCTCCATCAATACCAGAAATACCCAGACAGACTCATTTGGAAACAGCTTTGTCACGACCGTGCTCAAATTCTTCCCATCTGTTGCCACAGACACTGCCTCGCACTTTGTGCTTCACAGCATTTCTCAATGTCAGCCAGTTCTAGTTGCCTGATTATTCTAATTCTTCTTCCTACTGAGAGTGCCAAATCTATTACTACAGTCACTACACAAGGCTGGTCTTCAGACCAACTCTTGGGGACCTCCATCAGCGAGTTCCTTCGAGCATGCTGCTCCTCTCCCAGCACATTGCCTTGTCCTTTATCCTCATTAGCCAGTTTCTCACCTGGCTTCCAATCTTTACATCACTAATCCTGCTCTTTACCTGATAATTTTCTCTGCTGCACTGTACAAAAGCCTCGCACATTAGATCTACCATTTGACTTTTCCCTATAAAAATCTGCTAAATTACTGGACAGACATCAGATTTAGACAGGATTATCTGTCTTGTGTGAACAAGCTTGCATTTAATCCAATTTTCCATTTATCTCCATGTTCCTAATTATGTCTACTTCTGATTTTATTGTCTACTCCATATCAAATTTGAAGCATTCAGATTACTGTGTTCTGTTTCTATTTCTGACATAGTAATTTCTATTTCTATTAAAGATGGTGAATTGTCTTCACATATAACTCTCATCCTTACTAATATGACAGAAGGTCCCAATTTTATTTTGGTGCCAAGTGAAAGGTTGTTTAATTTTTGCCTCCACTATCCTTGCACAGCAAAACTATTTATTCTCTTAATAATGCAAGAACTTTTCGCTGCTTATTTCACTTTCTTCTTCATTGCCAAGCTTGGTTTATCTTTTACAGTAATTAGACTTCACTCCTTCACTTTTCTATCTGCACAGTATTAGTTTTCTTTTGTGATTCCTTGTTCTCTGTTTATTTCTAACAACTTTTTAAACAGATGGTTTGTCCAGTTGCATCTGGAGTTCTTCCCTACAAGTTGTCCTCTTGTCCTTAAGATATAAAATTCAGATTACTATAAGTTAAAGCTATTAAAAGTCTCCTTCAGATCCATAATGAGACTTTTTAACAGTGTTCCTTGCTAAACTCAATTCATGTAGGTGGTGGGAATAATTCCAGAAGTTTAGTCCAGTTAATAAAATTTCTTGTCAGCAGTGCTGATGTCAAGCATCTATCCCATATCACGGGTTTGAAAGCTTCCAGTTTAGTGGGAAGGGAGAGTTTAGACAAAAAGATGTTTTTGTAGATGTTACAGAAGCTAATAAAATACTCCACTGCTTAGATTGAAAACATGCAAAAGTGATGTTTTCTAACTGATGATTTGTTTGTGTGTTGATCCATTCCTCCATCCTGGCAGGAAAGAGAAGCTGATGTGGATGTTTTAACCCACATCATGCTACACATGTATGTCAGTAGCATTCACTGATTTGGCTGGTAGGAGGCACAACTGGAATAAGCACTTCAATCCAGTTGTATACCAAACCCAGATTTTATGCATGTTCCTTCCTGGCAGCTCATAGACCATGGCATAATTTGTAGGCCACACATAATTCTTTGCACACTTCCTAAATATTCTACCTTCTTTTCGCTTCTTGAAATAAAGCTTACTCAGTTCTATAACAAATCTCCAAATTTATAATGAAATAATTGCATTTCACCCTTAGCATTTTCTTTCAAAGATTATTCTGTCTACACCTCTGAGGGAGTTCTAGTCTTTGCTTCCCTATGCAAAGGTGAAAAAAACATCCAATTTAAAGAATCATAATTTCAAAATCTTGTAGATTTTCAGTAGCTGAACCTTGTTTAAGCTTTTGAATGCAACTGCTGCCTTTCTAATTAATTCTTTTTTTTTTTTTCTTTTTTTTTCTTTCTCTCCTGGGTTGCAAATTATTGCTGAGATATGTAATTCAATACATTTATTGTACTCCCTTGTCTTCAAAAATATGCTTGTCTTGGGAAATGTTGAGGTTTTTGTTCATGCTGATTTTTTCCTCCACAAGTAATTACGAAACGTAGCCTCTTGGTCTTTGCTTTCATATTCACTGAGCATCATTTAGAAAAAGTATGTTGTCAGTAAGATCCATCTCTTTAGATAGGATGACTTCATTATGTTTTTTCTGTCTGCACTTTTTCTTGGGATAAAAAAAATGAGTTATTTGCTACAATATTTTTTGCTCTCTGCAGTTTGCAATCCATTTGCTGGTTCTTTGATATTATGCATCTTTATTGCTGTGATCCCCCAGATTTCCTTTTCCAGCCCATATTCACCAGCACCTTTAAAATCAATATGGTTTTGTTGAAGATTTATCATCCAAGAGTTAATTCTAGTAACAGGAAGAGTTCCCCTAATATGTTTGAGCTCTCATACTGGGTAGGCATTAAAAGCTATTTACTATGTTCAGATTGTCACAATTACATTTCACAATGTACTCTTGTGGTATACTTAAGAGATCTCTGAACAATTCCCTAATAATTTTTTCACTAATTCCATAAATTTTACATTTTAACACTTGAGGTATGCAGGAAGGTGTGACATTAAGAGACAGAAAGATGTGATTCAGAAGTTACCCACAATAAAAAGGGGGTGGTGGTGGTGTTTGCTTTGGAGTGTTCTAAGATCAAGATGTGCTTATGTAGCATTTCTGTTTTGATAATTAGGCATTTTCAACAAAAATGCATTTTCCTAGAGAGCTTAAAATCAGTTCTGTTGTGTGCAGTCTTTTAACATGACAACAAATGAAAAAATCCCAAGATAAAAACATTGAAAACAAGCTAAAAAACTTTATATTTATGAGGAGCTAGTGTCTGAAAAATATATTTGAAATCAAAGCTTTTATCATAACTTCTGCACTATGAATGCCACATCATTTAGACCCTTCTTGATGCCTTCTAAAAGTGAGTATCCATGTTTCACTATTCATGCTTTGCAACTAATGAATCTATTGCAAGATAGCACTGTGAAAGGAAGGCATCCTTTTAAAAATGCAGCATTTTGAAAAAGCTACCATATCCGTGCTGTGTTGTTAAAAATCTGTCAGGCTGTGCAACATCTTGGTGGGAGGCATTTCATTTTCCAGCTTCTACTCTCTTCTGTCATTTTACTTCATAGCTTTTTTATTGTATGCCATCCTGCACCATCACAAAAAGGGTGAGTGGATGGGGCTCTTTCTGTCACAGGAATTCATGTGACCAAAACACTTAACTCTTTTTCACCTCAAGGCAGTTCTTTAAATATAGACACCTAATTATTTTCTAATTGACTAGAATTTGGAGGAGGAAATTCAAATAGCTAACCAATGAAATAAATAAATTTAAAGAAATTTGGAAACTATGCTGCTTAGATGAAAGGCATGTAGACAGTACAGCTTCATGGGAGGAGAGCTGTTGAGAAGGACTCCCACTGTAGGAAATTTAGTACTTTGGAAAAGAAAAGGAAACATGAACATAGTTTTTTTTTTTTGCACACTACCAATGACATAAAGAATTCACTAATATTATGACTTACCCTCATTATTATCACAGGCTTACAAGTATTCACAAGGATAAAAGCCCTGTGCGATTAAATTCCATTAGAACAGAAAGTTTATGGATCAAGCAGCTTGCATACCCAATTTCATCAGGGAAATGCCTTTAAGTATATGACTGAGAAAGTGATAGTGTAAAAAACAGTTTTTTAGCCTGCACTGCCTGCTTCATTAGAAATAATGATGCACCACTGACAGCACCACTGACAACACCACTGTCAAAGATTAAAATAGGTAGGTGTCAGCTCCCTAACAAGTGCAAGCAAAGAATAGGATCTTAGTGACTTCAGCTTATACTTTCAGGGAAGTTTAAAAAAAAGGTGAGAACATAGACTGAAGTATTTTCTCAGTTAGGTCTGAGGTTTGGGAAAAGTCTCTCAGATGTTTATGGATGGCTGTCAAATAAAAATCAAATTAATAAACAATCCTCCCCCAAGCCAAACAATTTTATTTAACTCCTGCTATCAAACCACAGACTTTGTATCTATCCTGCTCCAACAAAATCCAGGACTGCCTGAAGCATATAGAGTCAAGGTCAAAAATCAGGTTTCCTCTGCATAGTCACGAAACTGTGAATTTTTCTAAAGATTATTACTTGAGCAGCAGGCTTTCCTAATTAAGGAAAGTGAACTGAAGTGCAAAGACAGCAGAAAAACTCACATTGGCTTCAATACATATTTTTCTATTAAGGGTCAAATTTGCACTATAAGTGAACACCATGCAAATCCCAAATTCACAGGCACTGCTTAGGATCTGTGTTGGCCAAAAAGAGCCTGGAACCCCCTTCCCCCAACCTTCACCCTCTCTTCTCCATCTGGAAGAACCCCAGTCTTCATGGCTTGTTTCTTGATGTAATGGGAAGACTGTCATCTGCTCTCTTCCATTGGATGGATACTGTTAGAATTAGCATTGAAAAGTAATGTTTAGAAACATCACTGAGTATCAGCAAATGAGGTATCAACTAGCATAATTTCAGATTTCTGGTCCTGGAAGGTTTTGAGTATCATGTGTATCTGTCTATCCAAGTCCTTTGTCACAGATACTGTCCCAGATACTAAATCAAGATACATGACTTCCCTGATTCATTACAAAATACATGCATTTTCTTCATTTGGGAATTGCTACTATATCCAGAAATTCTGAATTTTTATAGCTGCATCTTGGATAAAGTCATGAATGAATTTGCCAAGGCATAATATAATTGACTGTGCTTGGCTTGCTAGGTAATGATATAATAGTGTGCCTCAAACTGCTGGTCCAGAACACAATCAGTATTCATGCTCCAGCTGCTGGAAAATATAAAATAAACTGCTTAGATTATTTAGTGAGAACCTAATTTGCTTAGAATGACTAAAAACAACATGGAGCTTGCAAAGGATAAGTAATAAGCCTAAAAGTTCACATAACAAAAGAGCTAAGGCTAAGATTAAAATGTAAAAAAGAATCTCATATGAAAAAAAGTCCCCATATTTATATAAAAATTCTAACTCTGTGCACCCAGAGAGGTGGCCCTGAATATTTTAGCACCACTTGTGTCCATGTATCCATAACAAAGAATGGCCAAGTACCTTCTTCTTTAGCACAAGACCTGTTACTTGTGCTAAAGAAGTTAAAATGAGAACAGACCAGCTAGGAAGGTTTTGAACATAAAATTGCATAACAAATATCAATATGGTGAGAATTAAAAAAAAAATTGAAGATATGCTATGCATATCTATTAAAATTGAAGATATGCTTGCATATCTATTAAATGCTATGGCAGTGGTGGATATTCAGCTGCCAAAGAGGCCAGACACATTTCTCCATCCACTGGAATATTTGAAATGAATCATTGATTACAGAAGAACTAAAAAGACAGCTTTTATTTGGGGAATGCAAGAACTTTTAAGAATGATGCATTACAATCTATCTCCAACTGAAAGCTATACATTTTTGCATTTTAATACAATAAAATCTTGAACAATTAACATCTTGAATTACACATATATCACCAGAACTGTGTCAAGTTAACAGGCTGAAATTCAGCCTGTTAACAGCTTCCATGGGCCTGGGAAGTGTTCAGTGTGTTAAGATGTCTGCCTATGGGGTAAGACTAGAGATGCAGCTGTTTATGAACTCACTCATGCCCTGCATGCAATGATGTTGCAAAGCTGTATTGTATAAAAATGAAATGCTAATGAATCAAAACACTTCAAAGACAATCTTCTCTTCAACTTGGTTTCAAAAACTCTAAAGCTCAGTTAAACTAATTTCCTGCATTTTCCATGCATTTTCATAGATCTACTGCTATAAGTGCAATAAACCTGTCTGGTGATAAAAGTAGCAGCAGAGGGAAAAATCACAATTGTTTCCTGAAAGCCTCATAAAATGACATTCTGCAAGGGACACTAGACCACTCAGTTGATCCTACTTGAGCATAAACCCATTTGCTTCCCAGTGAAGTGGGGCTGTGCCCATTGGCCAGTGCAGAAAACAGTAGAAGGAGCTGCAGGTGATGTACAGCTGGGCTAGGAACAAAACAGCCCTTTAAAAGCTAGGAAACAAGCAAGTGTACACAGTCCTAGGAGGGGAATTAGTTCACATCACTTCATGCCAACATATTAGACTTCATTATTGAGTGCAAGTCACACATTTCACAGTTCCACTTCCTCAGATAAAATGATACCTTATAGCAAACCATAAAGAAAAGGAGGAGGTCATCTGACTATGAATAAAAACATGGTAACTAAAGAAGAAACCAAATAACTAAGTGGACTTTAAAATCTACATGATCTTTGCATATAGCCTCTCTCTTCAAATTTCATCTGCAATGTAAGTTTGAAGGGTGTGAAAGGAGACACTGACAGCTTGAGAAATTGATGCGACATTTCAGGTAAAGGTCCTTTCAAAAAGCTCTGATAAAGGTCTTCTCCTTTTCAACACTTCAGCTAGGAAGAAGAAAGGAGAGACATGTGAGTGGTATGGAGTGCAGGATGAGTATAAATTACAAAAGAAATGCAGTGATGAAAAATGCCAGTGCTGGCTTGTTATCTATGGGGTAACTGGCTTCCTAAAGAAATAGAGTAAAAAGCATTGCAGCACGTGCTGGAGGGACCAGGACCTTGAGCTGAAGGGGCTTCTCAGGGAGGATGAAATCCAGCCAGGTGAGGTGCAGAGAAGGGCTTGCTCTGATTAGTGAACTAAGGACTGAGAGACGATGTGATTCCTCTCTACTGATGTACCAATGGAGTAAAATGCCATGGATGGAGATGGGCATTCTTGCTGCTAATGGATACTCTTTCTACAAAGATGAATGGACCAAAACCATGCACAAGTAAATTTATGCTGGAAATAAGGAGGTTTATAACTGTTGGAGAAGTAATGTTCTGAAAGTCTTCCAAGGACAGCAGTGGAGGTAAAAAACCTGAGTAACTGTCTGATAAGTATTTATGAAAGCAAAGCATGATACATACAGTAACCATAGGAGAATGAGACTTTCAGTTTTCTAATAATTAGAGCAAGGGGCAGAGGAGACCATCAGTTACTTCAGATTGGAACTTGACCAGTTTACCAGGACACATGTTGAGACGGATGCTTTCAACCAAAAAACCTTTCCATTCTGAGCCTTCTACTCTTGAGCACTTTTTCCATACAGGTCTTGAAGGGAGACCAAGATGCCATTAAGGATGGGAGCTGACATGCACTTACTGTAGAAAGATGGGGGTCAGTAAAGCTGAAAATTCTGCCTTCCTGGCTCTGCTAATGTACCCAACAATTAGACACAGGGAAGAAATCAAACCTTTAACTCACCTTTTGCCTTTCAAGTATCTGAACTTTAGAGTTTGTGTTTGTAAAATTGCCTTTCTTGTTAGGTTTGAGCAATGCTGAGCACAGAGCTGTTCACCTTCTGCTGCCTTTTGAATCTTTCCCTCTATTGGAGTTTGATTTTGCTAGTACACCACCACCACTGTTTTCAGAATAACATTTGTCTTCCACTGTGTAATTTAGTAATTCTTCTTAGAAACAGTGGACTAACACCACTAAATATATTTGTCTGTAGGTATCAAGTAGTATTGTTTACAAGAAATAGTTTTCAGGTAACACCTAATGTCAAACACTTTGGGTTTGAAGTGTGAGGCAGAAAGAAGGAGAAATGATATCACCATGAGACAGAGCTGCAAAGCAGCAAGCAACCCCTACATTGTGTTTTCAGTCAAATTTTTGTTTCTATTCTTGCTTTTCTCGTGCCTGCAAAATTCTCAAAGCCACAAAACCCAAATAAAAGACAGTAGTGACAAACAATTTTGTGTTGAACTCTGAAGATTTAACTTTCACTGTCTCATTCAGATTTATGCAGGTACTATTACTATAACAAAATCTGATTCAAGTTGATTAGACACTCAGAATTTTAAGGCTTTCTTTTGCCTAAAATTTCTAACACAATTTAGCTATCAAGTAACTCCCTTCTATGAATAAATGATGGTAGAAAGCAATTGCTTCCAGCACTGCAATGTTATTTTCACAGGATGGACACTGGTAGGGGATACTTGTGAATAATGAAGTGCCATTCCTCGTAACTGGAGGTCAAATGTAGTCCTGTACCACATGGGGTTTTAAATATTAGGGGACCTGGGAGGTCAAAGTTTAACTTCAACAAAAATATGCTGCACATTTTGGCATTTACAATAAGAGGTGAGCCACTGGTATGGCCAAGAGAAAGGTGTATAATTCATGAAAAATTTAGTTATGAATTCAGAATCAGTATGAATGAAACAACCTTGTTCCCAGGCAAAAAATGTCTGTGGGAATTTTGGAAGAGTCCTTCCCTTCATGCTGCGATCTTAGGTCTGTTCACAGCAGTTGAAAGTAACCTTTGATTAAGTAAGATGAAATTAATGATACAGTGGCTGATGAACAGGTACTCAAAACTTGTAACAAAAAGACCAAATGAGCTCTCTTAGAAAACAAGAAATCATAAAATAAAATTGGTTTTAGTGTAGGAGGCCTGAAGTAAAAAAAATCAACTTGCACTTTTACCGTTTAGATCCAGCAAAGCTTGGAGGCTTCCTTTGTTTCCTTGCTCTTAACTGACGTTTCTTGAGGCATACTGCTATTACCCAAACACACCTCTCATTTCCACATACCTTGTAGTGGAAGAGGAATAATCCACAGAAGAGGCTGTACAGGTCAGCTGTGAGCAGGGAGAGGTTGACGGCAGTAGCACTGGTTTTCTTTATGACCACTGGCATAAAGCTGTAGAGGCCAAACATACAGGCACTAAAGCCAACATACAGCAAGCCTGCAGAAGAGAAACAAGAAGCAAAGTGACCTTACAGCTTGCAGAAATTACTCTGTTGGGAGGAAGAAGGTTGTGCTTTTAGGAAAAGAAAGAATAATGCTTTTTCAAAGAAAAATTCAAATTAATAATATACACATATATAGAGAGTGAAAACTGTATCAACACTGGACATGAGGTCCTTTGGGGTCTTCATAATAGCAGAGTTGTTTCAAATTGGTGTCTTATGCTACCAGTGACTACCTCATGTCCAACATAGATTTGGACATAATGATGCATTTGAATGTATCAAATCTAGTCTCTGCAGGAGCTGAATGTCCCCAGTACCAAGTGGGTTCATCTGAGTTGGATGGAGCACACGGTATTTTCTGGGAATGGACCCAAAATATGAATGCAAGATTATTTGCAGAGGAGTTAATGAGCAAATGGATGAATGCATGAGGACAGCACTCAAGTGTCAGAGGTCCTAGTCCTATTTTGCCACCAAAACTGACAAATCACTTACAGTTTTGCACCACTGTTCCTCTACTCCTTTTTGTCTCCCTCCCTCAATAAAACTTTTGTGAGCTGAAACTCTTTCCTGCTACATGTTTACAAAGTACCTCACACAAATTACATTGTTAGACACTAATAGAATAAAAATGCATTACATTTATTAATTTAAAAACCTAAATAAATTACTGGGAAAGAATTCATTGCTTCAGTTATTACTTGATAAATCCCAAGGCAAATTTATCAACATGAAGTTAAAAAAAATCAGCAAACACTTTATTCATCTGTTCTCATGCAAATGATATTTCTTAGGCTGCCGTATGCTGCAGAATTCCCAGCTGATATGTGCATAAGCCTAAATTTAGACTCATGCCAGCTCTTCAGAACATGTTATGGACTAAAAGTTGTAGAAAATCTGATTGCCAATGTCCTGAAAGGGATTAGAAAGGATAAAAAAAAAGGGCATATAATGGCCATATATCTGCATGTGGATCCATTTAGTTAAAAATTCTTTAGAAAAGCCATCCAAAGGACAAAATCAGCTGTGACAGATTGAGTCCTTTGGAAGCATACAAACTGAAGTGTACATTCAACTGAAACAAATGCAGCAGACACAAACTATCAGTGTCCATACATGTTATGGCATGATAAGGAATTTGAATTTGTATTCAGAATATGGACAATCGTGGTAAAAACTGCTTTTACCCATAGGTAGCAAATTTATAAGGCGTACATTGTATACTGGTAACAGAATTAAGTTTTAGGGAGTGCTTGAAAGTTGCTTTATTTAAATTCTGCGACTCCTCTGTAGCAGGCAAATGATTGCACCATATGAAGTGTAGTTTTGGTCAATGGGAAATTGTTTTGCATACAGGAGCATTAAGCCAGCTTTTCTTCCAGACTTAAGAAGAACAGGTCAGGCACTAAAGCCATTCTGGATCAGAAGTCAGCAAATCGCCAGCTGGTCCACCAAGCCTCTGGTTGTCTGGATTTAACACAGCTTTTCTGGTTTATGCACTTAACTTACAGTATAATTTTATGGTACTGCCTTGGTGTTGACATTATTTGACAGCCAGCTTCACAGGTTGCTTTTCCAAAGGGCATTTCAGTTCCAGTGGAAAATTGCTTAAACTGTAGCTGTTCTAGCAGAGGTGAATATAAAGTGGCATTTCATTTACAGCTTCAAAATATACGTAATATCCACCAGCTGGGTAGCATTTAGTGGTGACAATAAACAAGTGAAATTAACATCATATGATTTTCAGATATTGCTTCTTAGAGGGCAAATTTTGAGACTGAAAATATGTTTTAAATCAACAGCTTGAAGCCTCAGTCTCCTCAGGTACCCATGCAGTGCAAATAGCAGCTTTGGGAAACGCCTCTAGTGCTGCAGACCCAGCAGACTCCAGAACCTCTTTGGGCAACCTGCTCTGATGCCTGCCTGCCCTCAGTGTGAGGAAGATTTTGCTTATATCCAGTCTGAATCTATCATTTGAGTTTCTCTCTGTTGTCTCTCATCCTCCTGCCATGCACCTCTGTGAAGACCTCGGCTCTGTCCTTTTGATAACCTCCTTGTAGGTATCTTCTTTTCCACAGGCTGAATGAGCCCCAGTCCCTCAGTGTTTCTCCTTTTCTCTTTACACTTGGGGTCTTCACACAAATGGGCAGGATCTGTTCCTAGGGACCACTCTAATACAGCCCAAGTAGGACAGAGACCAACATGACTTGAGAACTTCTGGTCTTGTTCCTGAGCAAGGTGGTTGAATGTTGCATGGTGCAATGATGTAGGAATGTTGACTTTGCTTTTACTCCAAAAGCAAATGTTTAATTGGCATGACATGGAATCAGTTATGATCTTCCATACTGCCTTGGAACAAAGACCATTCAGAAATAGTCAAACCCCCGGTAACAAAGGACACTTCCTTGGAGATACAAACTGGCTTTTCTCTTAAAACTGATGTGAGTTTATTTGTTACTATTTCATCTATTGCTGTAAAACTTGTCATGGTCTCATAAGAAACTGCCCATTCAAAACTGTAAAATCATCCTCCTTTCAGTCTGGTTGTCAGCAAATATTAATACTTAAACCTTCAAGGATACAAACAGAGCTACAGTGATTCACACTAAGTGTGAAGATGATGATAGGTATCAGGGCAATTTCCAGAATTAACACCAGGAGGGCCACAGCCTGTTTTAGACATGATAGACATAACAGATTGGCTTTAGATCTTTATATTCAAAAATCATTTGCATCAGTTAAAAGGTAGCTCATTTGATCTTAAAAGCACAATTATGGCAGATGGCAACAGGCCACCTTGATTTATTTATTAGGTTGCCTGCTGTGACTTTATCACCACCATTCAGAAGGCTGATGATTTAACTCTGCTGGACTACAGGTTTGAGTCTGTCACAGTGGATAACTAATCAGGACAAGGCTGTGAACTCCCTGATACAGATTTGTCAATCACTTTTTGACAATCTTGTATCACTGCCAATGCAATGGAAAGTACACCAGGTGCAGTGGAAGCCAGGGAAGAACTACAGAACTGTCACCATTTAATCCACGTTCAATTACACCACATTTCCAATTATTGCTCTAACAAAACAAGTGCATATCTATGATGCTTTTGCTAAGATGATCTCAGCCTTGTGAAGCATAAGGACTCTTCAGAATTAGCAATCAACTTTCAGGGACATTTTGGCAGCATCACAGATGAAGTAAGACCCTATTTTAATAGCACATTTCACCGATACTGATTTTGCACAGAAATCTCATGGAAGTATATATGACATTTACATGGACAGTAGATTAATTCACTATGATCACTGATAGTTCCATCAGTACCAGATTAATTATGTCCCTAAGCTCCTTCTCATGAAATATAAACAAACACTGATGCAATTATGCTAACTACCTCAGATTAAAGAAGGCCAATGCACTTATAGTACACAGTTGAGTGTGTTTCTCCATGGATACTTTAAATTGATTTGTCACTTAGTTTTACAGCTAAACCATCAAATTTCCAAGATTTCTACATGCAATGTTTTGTGAAAAATTTGCTGTATTTATCAAGGTTTAAGATGATGAAAGGAAATCGCAAACCAAGTTTAAAGAAACCAACAGTATTCCACAATTAGTATCCCCTCCCCTTGGGGATTCCCCACATAGTCAGTTGTTTTTGCACACTTCTGAGCTGTCATTTTGATGTTCAGTCTGAAGCTAGGTAAAGAGCTATTGTCAATGGATTGCCAAAGCTTGAATTCTCTGCAATCAATCAGCTCTATGCTACTAGTATTCTTTTATTTCTTCTATTGTCATAAATAGGGAAGGAGTGATTGTAGGGACTCCCCTAAATATCTATTTGATTTTAAAACAAATAATTCATTAGACTAATTAGAAGGGAGTCATAAACTCAGCTTCCAAACTGAAACGGGAAAATGCAATCCCCTGCTTGGCAGAACACCATAACTGCTTCATTGGGCATGATGCTCCCAAAACTTGTCTAAAGGACACATCTGCTTTATTTCACCAAGACTATTTGGAAAGCAATTAAAACACTTCCATACAGAAATGCTCCTCCTGGAGGTGAATTTATGAGGCTATAATATACACTGCGAGTACTTTTTTAGGTTATTTTGTTAGGTTCCATTTTATTTCTTTGGCTTTCATTGAAAAGGTTTGGCTCTTAATGACTGCCTCATTTATTGCCCCAGTGCTGCATTGAATCTTAGAACTGGAACCCCATTACTGTTTTACTTCATGGCTGTCTGAATGGCTATCTTACAGCATTCATATGCTTAACCTAATCGTGCAAGGAAGGCACAACACAGCGATGGAGGACAGATCATTTAAGAACAGTTATGAGGGATGTAGCTCAACCTTTGGTAGTAACCTGTGGAAAAGTCACAAACATTGGCTCCCCTGAAACTCTGTGCCCACCTCCCCAAACACTGGCTGTCTCCACTCCTTCTTCAGCAACCATCTTCAACGAGGTAAAGTGTGTTCTTACCTATTTGCCAATCCCAGGGGACTTTCAACAGCTCTTTGTGTTCCATGATTGCACTAGAAGAGAAGATAAGGCAAAATTTGATGAAAGAGAACAAAGTTAAATTACTTCCACTCATTGAATTCAAATGCTGGACAAAACAACATAAATAACCTTATAACAAAAAAAAATCTCTGTAGGAACCAAATGCAATCAAGAGTTTGCTAATCTAGTCTGGCATTATCCCTGTGCCTGTGTATTTGAAAAAACTTCAGGGCAGCAATCAGATGTGACAGCATACAATTTCCCCTGGTTCATTTCCAGCACTATATATACCTGCTCTACATGCCCATTCCCCTAAATGTTCAATCCTCTTGTGCTTTTATGACTTAATATTCTGAAAGCTTTTGAATGTTAATTATTAATAATGTAACTATCTGAGTTATTCACACTTCAGAGTAACTCTGCAGTGTAAAATAAATAGAAATCACAGGCTGGTTTGGGAAGCATACTGTGATTTGTTACACACTGAGAGAAATCAAATAGTCACAGCATTGAAAGTCAGGATAATAAGCAAAGGATGGGCAAACATGCAAAAATCCACTCTCAGTATCTTGTAAATCTTGCACTGTACATTAACATCGAAGTCACAGATCTATAAAATTCTAAGGTGGCAACAAGTCAGCTCTTCCCAATCCACCAAATCCTTCCCAAATAGACCCTTGGAGATAAGATATCTCCCAAGCAAGGTCTTTACTCAGATAACTGCTTTCCCTGTCTGTGTGATTTCCAGATAAATCCAGCTGAGCAGAACTCTGCATGCTGGTCTGGAAACTATTTTAAACAAGTATACAACATGGAATTATACAGATTGAAAAACAAAGTACCTAGTAGGAAAGGTGGCATGTGGAAGACCAAATCTAATAGTAAAACTACAGGAGCTCAGCACCTTCCAGATTAATCTAGTCTAAAGAGTTGCATCCTGGAAATTTTAATTTGCTTGCTGCTGATGTGAGACAAATCTAATACTGTGTACAGAATAATAAGACTATATTCTCTGCAAAATAACTAAATTATAGGTGTCTTTGCATGCATAAGGTATATGTCTCTTTTATCAGTAATTCCTGAAGAATGCAATGAAAACAAACTGCAACGTCTCTTGGTCTGGAAAAAAAATTTTCACATAACTTAAATGTAGGAACATTGCATTCATATTATTGCTTAGCCAATACAAAAGATGTATAAAACAATATGCTATGGCTTGTGATTCCTTATGATCTGTGAAAAAAGAGGGGTGAAAGAAACTTTGTCAGAAATGGCCATTTAGTGATGCCAGAGGCAGTGAAGAATTGGAATCACAGTGATTTTGAAAGGTGGTGGAAGAGGTCCCTGATGATTTAAAAGAGACAAATGCAACATTCAGTTTAACACAGAACAAAAAGTATAGCCTGGCCAGCATTATGCTAACCTTTGGGAAGATTATGGAACAAATCTACTCAGAAGCCATTCGCAGGAAATGAAAAAGACAATGCCACTGGGAACAGCCAGCACAGTGCTCTCAAGAGCAAGCCTGACCCAAATGACTGCCTTCTATGAGGAGGTGACTGGACCAGTAAATAAAGGAGAGGAAATGGATGAGTGGATGTGGTGTAACCTGCTGTTACTTTAGCAAGGTTTCCAACATGATTTCCTTAATGATCTTCAGAGACTCAAGAGGTATGGACTAGATGGGTGGACTATGTACAATGTTGTCTAAAGAAAAGGGTGAGAAGAAACCTCATGAAGTTCAAGAAAATCAAGTATTAACTCCTGCACCTGGGGTGGAGTGACACTATGAAATAGTACAGGCTGGGAGCTGACTGGATAGAAAGTTGTTTTCCAGCAATAAAACTTAGAGTCTTGGTGGACATCAACCTGAACACAAGTCAGCAGTGTGTCCCTGGAGCAGAGGAGGGCAATCCTGAGCTGTATCAGTAGAAGTCTGGCCAGAAAGCTGAAGGATGTGATTTGTGAGACAGCAGCTAGAGTCCTATATCCAGTTATGGGCTGTCCAGAACAAGACAGACAATAACAAATTGAAGGGAGGACAGTGGAATTCCATCACAATGGTCAGGCAGGCTGAGGACGGGATGAAAGAGGAGATGCTGAAAAAGCAGGGTTTGCTTAGGTTGAAGAAGAGAAGGCTAAGCTGGGGGAAAGGAGGACACAACAATAAATTTTCCATCTTAACTATGCAATGGGTAGTTACAGACAAGGTAGTCATACTTTTCTTGGAGGTGCACAACAAAAGGATGAATGACAACAGACACAAGTTGCAATGTGGAAAACTGATTAAATATCAAGGGAAAAATATTTGTCAAACACCGGAACAGGTTGCCCAGCATGACTGGCAGTTCCATTCTTGGAGATACCAAGAAATCAAATGAACAAGTTCCTAAGCAACCTGATGTAACTTTGAAGCTAGCTTTGAGTATGAGCTTGAACCAGATGACCTTCAGGGGGCCATTAGAAAATAGGCCATGTTATGATTATGTGATTCCATCAGATAACCTTATCTCCATTTGCTGGGTAATTGTGATATCCCCAGCTCTTGTAAATTAATCTCTTGTTCTTCCTCCCTGCTTTAATCATACTCAACATACTAAACTTCTCTTTCCACCATGTAATCAGCCAACTCACTAATTCACTGTTTCCCCTGACACCTTAGCTCTTCCTCCTTTGCTGCATAGCAGACATTATGTGTGTTTATTTTATGTTGCAGTCTAAGACTCCTTCAGTTTAGAGAATCTAAAGGTCCTATATTGCACCAAAGTGGCCAGTAGTTTTTCAAAGAAAGAGCCTGCAAATTTAACATGAGGAATTGGCTTCTCTTTGAAGTAAGTGTTATATTTAGTTAGATTAAATCTCTGTGAACACATAAGTGTGACTTCTGCTATTCATTACAGGTAAAGGTAAGAAAAAGGCACAGGTATGAACTAAGTGTGTTTGGGTCTCCAGAAGGTGCCCAAAAAGCACCATCAGCAAAAAGTTACAGGGGCTGGTGGAGAAAAACTTGTTGGAGTGAACTTTTGGGCCAAAGGTTGAATAGAAAAACCTTAGGGCTTTCAGCAAAGAAATGCTTTATTATTGTTTCCTTCCAGTTGTGTCTTCTTTATACAAAGACACAAAGACATGCCTTATTCCCAAACCAAATTCTCACCAGCGGAACAGCTCACAGACCCTGAATTGTGACTAACTGCTTGGGTCAAGAGGGAGGAAGAGCACGACGATTGAATTCTGGAATACGAGACATTTACATGACAGTTTACACACACAGAGCAAGACAAGGGCACTGCTTTGATGTCCTCAGAATGTTAGTATCTACTTAATCACAAACATATAAAAAAATGCTTTAGCCAAAGATACTAGGCACATTTATATGCTCTTAAATTCCATATTTTTTTAAAAGGGAAGTTCTTGTACGGCAGCTAGTTAATATAAATAATTTAAAGACACTTGTTCAGATCCCAAATAAATATAATAAGCTTTCTAGCTAAAAAAATAGAACTTTTGAAGTAGGAATTGATGGGCTGTGGTTTTTTGATCAGTTTCTGTTCTTAGAAGCAGAGTAGTTTAGATCTGTAGAGAAGCAACTTGTTTTGGACTAATAATCAAAAGTCATTCTGTGTTACAAGCACCAGTGACAGACCTGCACAAAATGCAGCAATCTTGCAGGGCTACTTTTACATCAATCACAGTAGTGGAAAACTGGAAACCACCTTCCAACTATTAGGCTTGCAGTTGAGATGCTCATTAGGTACATGTAGATATAGACCAGACTCCATAGATCCTGAAATCCATGCAACAATCTCCTATGTGCTAAATATTTTTGAAGTTTAAAGGCTTTCTCATGATTTCTGCCATATCATAATGTAGTTACACAGAACAAGCGAACCAGTAAAACACCTTCTGACTGGATGTGCTTTCTAGCTCTTTAGAAAGAAAAGCAACTTCTTGAAACTTGACAGAACCAGAAGAAGCTGTAGATTTTGCTATTCGCAGTTCAGACTAACACATGGAGCATCCACTTGTCCTCCAGCAGCAAGATAGTGTCATGTGTCTTCTCCCTCTTTATGTGGCTACTGAGGGACAATGGTCCTTGAATTAGAATACTTGGGGAAAATTTTGTGGTATTACTCAAATCACCAATTTGAAATACAAAAACCAATGCAAATTCCAAGATTAGAGAACACCCACTCTCCAGAGAAAAGGGCTAATTTTGAAGGAGTGGTTAGTGTATCTCAAAGGAGGCCACAGCTGAGCTTACTTGAGCCTTAATGGTCTCAAACCTGCCCACTTACAGCTGAATTCCACTGAAGAAGGAGCCAAAGAGTCCGATCATGCCCAGGAATTCCACTCGACTCAGATTTCGGACGATGTACTCCTCACAGACGTTCGAGATGCCGTACAGAGTTGCTCCGCCAAGTACTAAGAGGTCCCCTATCAGTTTATTTTCACCTAGGGATAAATAGAAAAAAATCAGAATGCCTCAAAACAACCATCTTTTGTCCAAAACCATTGCATGTTCTTCCCTACAGATTTCATTCCTCAGTCACTATGTAGCCCTTATCTGGGTTAACAAAATGAATGTAAGTATTCTGTCATTTGAACAGTTTTCATTCAATACACCAGCCGCAGTCAGACAGAGGAGAGCATGTTCCTTGCTGTAGGAAAAAAGAAGCCAAAAAATTCTGAAAAACTTGGGGGAAAAAAGTATAGAATCCAAGTGGCACTCTTCAGAGACTGATTCTTTTTACTTTATTATTGCTACCTTTTTATTTTTCTTTGCAGGGAGAATGTGACTCAGCTCTATAGAGCAGTTTGCATCTCATCTTGAAATTTAACCACTCTAAAACATGTTCAGTACTTAGATCTGAGGACAACTGAAAAATTCTGTGTACCTGTGAAATGGGTGAAGAAATCATTACAACCTAATATTGACCTCATTCTCACATGAAGCTGTTTGACAAGAAAGGGAGGAGGAAGGATGGGGTGTAGACAGGGTGATGATAAGGACAGATTTTTAAAAGAGGTTCAATTAACATAGCAGTACCTAATGCGTGCAAAGAACAACAAGATGTATTTTCAATACCTCCAGGTATACAGAATTACTAAAACATTTTGTTATCAAAGACTGCTTGAAATCTTTTTAAGTCTTGGAAGATTTTATTATTGGGTGTTGGGGAGAGCTGCAGTGACATTTGATCAAGATCAAGTTCCAGCTTGAAAACTGAGGCCCTAGTTTTGCAAACTGGTGCATGCAATTCCCTCTGCACATATGGCTTGTTAAATTATTTCTACAAGAGCAACAGCTTCACAAAGCTGTCAGATATTGCTGCAGAACCATATTCTGAAATGCTGGATTATAATGGATTTTTCTTTGAAAAGTTTCAGCAGAAATGCTGAAGTACTACACAGTATTTTTTTTTTTTAAAGGAACACCGTTTTCTTTTAAAATACCATGGTTTACTTTTTATGTCCCTGTCTTTTAAAGTTTTATTTCAATTGATTTGTAAAATATACAGTGCAGTAAATAAAAATGGAAACCAAACATTATAATTGGTTCAAAATTATCTTTTGAACGTTTTTCTTTAAGGAGTTCTTTTAAGCCTTCAGTTATCATTCCAAACTGTAGTGCTGAAATTTCTATGGAGAAGAAATTTATGATAATAAAAATGGTCATAAGAGGACAGACCAAGGGTTCATTATTCCTATCTCCAACACTGGCTATAAGCACCAGAAAAGTATAAATTGTTTAAGGATGATAGGAATAGAGTAAAGTGTAAAATATGCCCAATAATACTCTTTTAGTTTCCAACATTTTTCAGCTCAGATGAGATGTGGCTTCTGTGTATTTAGCAAATACAACTAGATTTTTTTTTCACATACTCATCCAGCCTTTCACTGAATTTCTGTTTTGAATGTTCCTTGACTGGCAACATGTTCATATTTGACCATTTATCTTTTTACTATTTGTTTGTTTTGTTGTTGGGGTTTTTTTTGTTATTTTAGTCTTCTTTTGCAATCACTAATGGAAAATGTTCTTAATTTAAAATAACCATCATGACTTTACAAAACTTCTTCATACCCCTGATGCATTTCATATTTCACAGTGGCTCCACTGATTCCTCACTGAGCTCACTTTTTTGGTATTTATTGCAGAGAGAATGTGACTGCTCACTGACACTTCAGGGAAAAAGCTTTTGACCTTAGAGCTTCTGCTGGGACAAAAATATCATCCTTTTGCATCTGTGAAACAAAAGCAGTTCAGAGGCTGAGCATTTTCACACAGATGGGATGGCCTCAAGCATCACACCCTGATAGTTCTTCCCAAAGTGCTCTCAGGCTGAGTGTGAGCCTCAGCCTTCAGGGCCTTCCCAGAAGAGGGAGCTGAGATCTGTTCAGAGCACCAGACTGACACTGGAACCTCCTCTGGTACTCAGCAGCACAGGGTGGCTGAGGAGAGCATAAACAAACAGGGAAGTACAGAAGGACTTCTATCAGCCAGTTCTCAGTAGAGTAGGCATTTTCTGAGATAGAAGTTGCATTAGGCCATCAAATTTAATAAATTTTGAGGGATTCTTCATAAATTTGTGTAAAATCCGTATATTTTTGGCCTACTATTAAGAAGTACTTCATGCTTTTAACTTTTACTCTGGATACCTCAAAATCATATTAGTCATCCCATAATTTTCTGAAAAATATTTAAAAATCACTCTGTATTGACCCTCTCCATATCTCTGAAGACTTTATATACCTGTACGGTATTGGTCTCTTTCTTGCCTTTTCTGAGAGATGGAACATCCCAGTCTGGCTACAGTCTCTTCATCTGAATCCATTTCATGCTCCTGAACAGCTTTCCCGCCTTTCTCCATAGCTTATATGGGTTTATTTTCTGATGATTTCTTTTTGAAATGCAGTCACTAGAGTAATGCATGGTACCCAAGGAGTTAGTGCACCAAAACTTTATATACTGGTGTAAAAATGTTGTAAAATATGTTTTTGCTTTCTTTCTTAGCAATTACTATTCTGGTTGTCAAATGCCTTATCTTTGCTTCCTGGAGAGGCTGAGACTTTGTAACTTTCCCCCAAGACTGACATATCCCTGTAGACTTCTTTTCATGTAATATCCACATGCATCTACTGGTTTCATTGCTAAGGAAACATGTGTCAACTAAATAGAGGCATTCTAAATGCTTTTAGGATAACAAAGTTGTATTTCACCAATTTAATGGTGTAGGTCATTCTTCAGAAGACACACAAGGCATAGCCTGGCAAAACAAGCTTTACATTAATGATTGTTACCACATTTAATATTCTGTGGAGAAGTCATACGGTCCAGAGAGGAGTTACTGTTTTGGGAACTAGTTATAGCATTATAGTGTAACACAAATCTTTTAAATGTGAGTTGTGTTCTGCCACAATTTCTTTTCACGCTCTCAATAGGCCTCTTAGTCATATTTTTGCCCTAGCCCCTGCCATTAAGAAGTGTTTCTCTTTGCTTTTGGTTGTAGTTACTGATGAACATGATACCTAAAAATCACTCTCAATGTGTCCCATTTTAAATTGAACACTGATACATGTATTAGCAGGACTGATGTGACTGGTTTTCAGAGACTATTGTAAGTTAAAGCAATGAAGTGCTTTGAAAAACCTGGATGAAACACTTAGGCCTGTGTGGCTTAGACCCCTGTGTATGGCAGGAGCAGAAGTATGAAAGTAGCTCATGAGTGTTAGTTCAGAATAATGTTATTTTCAGGTATACTTGGCACGTAAGATGATAGAGCTCTAAATACTTTATAGCAATTGTTTTCCCATTGAGTAATGTGCAAAATATCAGTGAGATTACAATTGAAAATTGAAAGCATGTGTGCACATTATACCTAATTCCTGCAGATAGTTCGGAAAATACCTATTAATCTCTCAGTGATACATTTTCAATTCATGTTCCCTTACTGTAAGAGTTGGCAAGTTAAATTGCCTTATGCTGTGGGTACCTAACAGAGCCTTATGGTTCTTCTAATACAGTAAGCAGTGTGGTCAACAGGGACACACAGGTATCAATAGTTCTTGTTCCCTAAAATATAAAATAAACAGAGACATTTACTGAGGACTAATGACACATCATTGCTTTAGGTGTCTTCCTTACTTTAGTTTGTTCAGTCCTAGGAAACATTCCTATAAATGGTGCAAACCTCTTAATGAAGAGTTTCAATAATTTTGTTCTTTTCTTCCTGCCATTAATTCATTCTTTTTATTTGTACATTCTAATGTGTAGTTTTAGCCTTTCAAAGAAATTAAACTAGATGATCTATTTTACCCTGTTCAAGACAGCATCATTAATAACATCATTATGCCACTAAAAAAAAAGTAAAAAAGCTGCAGTCTCTCTGCATAGCAATAAGCATGGACACAGTTTTCCATGTGTAGGTCCAAATGAAAAGGCAACAATGCATGCTAGCAGATTTTTCTGGACAAATTTACTTAACAGCTATACCCATGCTTCAATAATGAACATGGCAAATAACATCTAATTACTGCAGTTGGATGGCAAAGTGTCAGCCCTGTTCAATCTGTTCCTTGTCTGCTTCCCCTGCCCCACATGCTCCTGCTGATCCACAGCTCACCCACTCAAGTATATTGCTCTCTAGACTGCTGGGACACAGGATGTTTCTTCTGGAACCCTGGCTTGAAATCTCAATCCCTCTGAAATCAGCCATTCCCAACACAGCCTTGGCTGGCTGGTAACATATTATACAGAGTATATTTTATTTTTAGCTGGGGCAAGGCTACTTCTGGGAGACCAGTAACTAAAAGTCTCCTTTCAGGATTAAGGACAGAGGTAAAAGGGGGTAGGGAGATATGGTGAGCACTGTCACAAATGCCATTGTTTTATTTAGTAGCATTCTGGCAAATGCAGTTTTTACAGCTCTTGCATTTGTATTCAGAAAGCTGAGTCAAGAATTTTAAATCCCAGTGTATTATGCTCGGCTCACAATTCAGTGCTTTTAATTAAGAATGAAAACTGTGCCTAATTGACAATCTTTGAAAAGAATTTCCAGCCTTCCCACATCATTTGGCTTGGCACTAGAGAAATCAATGTGACAGGGGAAGTTGATCGATGAAATCTAACTCTGTCTAGTCTGCATTAATAGATACACACACATTATTCATATGATGCCACACATAAAAAAAAGAACATTTTACACACAAGGAGGTTCTTTTCAAAAACGTTACAGTCGAGTCCCAAGGCTTTAGGACAAGACTCTGTGCAAAACTCAACTGGTAGTATACAGGTTCAGTGTGTTTTAGCACCTCCCCAGTGACCCCACCTCTGTAGAAAAACAAGCAAAGTTGAGGAGAAGTAAGCACACAGTGGATGTGAGAGATGCTTATGACTCAGAAATGGAAAGGACTCAATTTGGAAAGGAAGCTATTGAGGTTTGCAGGCCAACAGCTAAGCCAAAAGACAACAAAACTACAAATATTTAGCTTGTCCCCCCAGCTTGCAGAGGGTTGTAAGACAACGGGTCCAAAAAATTTGTTTGCAGCACTGCTGACTTGTAAGTGGTGCCTTTCTGCCCTTCTGACAAAGAGACAACTCTGAATGGTGCAGTGCTTTGGATCCATGAAGGTACAGAGTTTCTTGCCAAATTTCCCCTTTTTTTTGGCCCCAGTATGACACACACTGGCCAATGGCTTCTCTGAACAGAACTTGGCCATACCCCCCATTCACTCTTACTTACCTGCTCCTTGCTGTCTCCCAACGAGGACATCTGCTCCTGCCATGCAGCCCATGCCCAGAATGCAGACCACAATCCCAATGAAGTGAACTGCCTTGTATCGTACCAGTAAGAAGAACCAGGAGAGGAGTATCACCACTGGGATGACGAAACAGTCCAGGAGCTGTCAAAAGAGAGAAAAAAAATCAAGAACACATCAACCTGGAAATACTTTGCCTTGAAGTACTAGGACAGATTCCAGCAGAGGGAAGCAGGGTTATTTAGATGGCACTTTCTACCAAGAGAAAGTGTAGTCAAGTGGCTCTTCATACATCAGACACAGGCTAAGACTGTCCATGACAATTCCACGAATTCAGGAGAGCTGTTGCTCTATGGTGACACTCAAACACACTGCTCTTGGATTCAGATGCATATTTCAAAGCCACGGGAAGAAAACCTGGGCCAAAAGAGAGTCACACCACTCCATCTGGTCCTCACCTCTAGTGATTAATAGACAAGGACTGAAGGTAGTTTTCCTGCAGTCTAGACATACACTTAAATTCAGTCATCTCAGATCAAGATATCAGGAATGTTCATAACACACAACTTGACCAGATTTATTACATCTGTCTATATAGATCAGGGGTTTTCTGCATGCAGAATGCTTATGAAAAATCTGGCCCCTGTGGCCACTGTTATCTCTATGAAAATAGAGTCCCATATGCCTTTGAAGGAAAAAAAAAACCCAAAACCCCAAAACCCCATCTTGCGTGCAATGCAAGAAACTCACTCGAAATGTTATGAAATGCAATTTTTAATTGTTTGGTTTTTTTTCAGAGACATCAAGCAATAGGCCCAGAGAAGATGTGACAAAAAAAAAGAGAAAAGTACCAAATATTTGTGAAAAGACCTTCAGATTTTCAAATTAAAACATATTTTAGAAACTAAACTGCATGTGACCAGGAAACAAAAATCCTGTGTAAGAAACACCCAAAGAAACTTGACTAAAGTCAAGTTTCCCACTTCCCAGAAATATACAGGTAATGAAGACTTGCAATTCTGTGGACTAATGGTGGGATTTAACAGATACAGATGGGATTTAACAGGATACATTACTGTCCATTGCCAACTGATACAGCATGCACCAAAGCTATATGACATGCATCTTCTTCCTAATCAAAATGTCTGGACCAACCAAAGAAGGAGAACTGTCAACTGTGTCCATAGTTCTGGAAAAAACATTCCAGATATTGTTACCTTTATTTTAGATGAAATTTGATTTTTCTTCCCTTTGAATCATGAAGCAAGAACATGTTACTTACTTTCTCAGTGTGATTTAGCACTAAGGACACTGTTATCAAATAAAGATCAAAACCCTTTTAACTTCTTTGTCCTTCCATGTGTTATTTGAAGAAAGAAAGATTTTTGGATTATTCCAAGAATTTTACTTCTTAGAAAACTGTTTTTTGCATGTGGGATACATACATAATAAACATTGTATTTATGGGATCAGCAAAAAAAAAGGACAATTTTGGACTGAGAATAATTTCCCTGAAACTTTCTTTGAAAACCAGGAATGTGCAGTGAAAACCCATCAATTTCAAAGATTTCCCAGACAGTGAGACACAAAAGGCTTCAGAGGAGAACCAGTGTATCAGTGGGACCATGCTTCTCTTGGCAGACTTAAACAGTTCCAAAGAGCTGCAGAAAAGACGAGGGAAATTACAAATTGAATGGTCGATGCTAAAAGCAGGTTCTGCATTTAAAGTGAGAGCTAATCACCTACAAGTCATGGTCAGGCCTCTTTACAGTGAAAACTTCCTGCAGCAGTCCTCCATCCTTTACTGACAGAACACAAAAAGGGACAAAGTCTGAAAGAACTGGAACAAGCTCCTTCGTCTGCATGGGGCCTCTGCTATGCCCAGGGCATATCCAGCTCACAGCCAGCGGCTGGGCTGGGCAGAGACACGGGCATGCAACACTCCACACCCACAGGAAAAGCTCCAGAAGCTGTGCTGATGGGAGCAGCCATCCCCTGGGGCAGGGAGGGCTGCTGGCAGGAGTACCAAGCACACACATTAAATCCTGGGCATCTGAGGGAAGGGCACCCTTCGGTGTGACCCACGGGATGTGGGCACAGCTCAACAGCTCCTGTCTCACTCCACACTCATTCATCCTGCCTGCACTCACTGGATGTCTGTCCTTCAGCAGCTGCACTGCCACACACTACACCCATCTCCTCTGCCAAAGGTGGTACCAAACAGCAAGGAGGCAACACCCATCTCCTCTGCCAAAGGTGGTACCAAACAGCAAGGAGGCAACACCCATCTCCTCTGCCAAAGGTGGTACCAAACAGCAAGGAGGCAGGCACTTCTCACCCTGCTCACAGCTCTCCCTGAAGGCTTGAATGCCTCTGCCACATTCCCTCCCAGGGCAGCACTGAACAGGTGAATTTAACCCACCATTTTCTCACCTCACCACAGTTTTCCATCACTTAATGTGTGGCTACAAAGAAGATGGAGGCTCTTTCTTTAACAGAAATCACATGGATAATCATAAAATCATAAAATTATAGAAGGATTTGGATTGGAAGGGACCTTGAAGATGACCTGGTTCCAAGCCCCCTGCCATGGGCAGAAACAGTTTCCACTAGACCAGGTTGTTCAAAGCTCCATCCAAACCAGTCTGGAACACTTCTAGGGATGGAGCATCCACAGCTTTCCTGGGCAACATGTTCCAATGCCTTACCACTCTCACAGGGAAGAATTTCTTCAGACTGTCTGATCTAATCCTGCACTGCTTCAGTTTAAAGCCCTTATCCCTTGTCCTGTCACTATATGCCCTTATGAAAAGTCCCCCTCCAGCTCTCCTGTAGACCTCTTTAGGCACTGAAATGCTGCTACAAGGTCACCTCAGATCTTTCTCTTCTCCATTCTGAGCAATCCCAATTTTCTTAGCCTTTCTTCAGAGGAGAGTTGTTTCATCCCTCTAATCATCTTTGTGGCCTCCTCTGGACTTGCTTCAACAATTCAATGGACTTCCTGTGTTGGGGGCCCCAGAGCTGGATGCAGTATTCCAGGTGGTGTCTCATCAGAGGGGAGTAGAGGGAAGACAAGGGTCAAGGAACAGAAATTACACTGGGAAAGGTTTCATCTCAATAAAGAATTTTTTTTACAGTGGGAAGAAACTCCACAGAGACATGGTAGGGTCACCAGAGATTTTCAAGATGTGAACTGGGTGCTAAATAATCTCATCTAGGCTCCCTTTCCCACAAAAAGCTGGACCAGTTTGGAGGGCTCTCCAAAGATGGGGTGTTCTATGAGTCTAAATTGTTCTGTGAGTTTAAAATTTGCTTGTACCTGCCACATGTGTACTTTAACATGCAAATTCCCACTAACAGCCTTCTAGAGAAAGATTTTTTAAATTCCTCTCATTCCATAAATATTTAAACATACCTATGCTTTCAAGTATGTGAATGAGTGTCTTTTAAGCAGGAACATGAAAGGACGTGTGAACAGAACCTTTCACAAATAAACAATGCTGATAACAGCCAGAAAATGCCTACTTAGGCTGGCAGTCCAAAGTCTAATTCACAGATTGTTATTTGGAATGCTGCAGTAGCAATAGATACAAACATGAAATGTAGGTAATGTTCACTGACACTATATAGTTCTTAAATTGTGCTTAGTTTATACCTTTAATTAAAGAATGAAGTAGACAGAAATAAATCATGTTACTACAATGTAAGCAATAAGATAGCCTAGAAAATATTATTAACTCTTATTCAGGTATTGCTTTAAATTTCACTTCTCCAGGACTAAATTTGCCCTGCCTTTCTTTTTTTCCTCAGATAAACCTGTCTAGTAGAAGAAAAACGCACATATATTCCACAGAGATTGAGGATTACCTCATCTGCAGCAGGGCTTCTTCACTGATGGGGGTTTTTGCCTTTTTTTCTTTCTTTGTTTGTTATTAATTATTTCAGTTATTAAGAAAAAATATTAAACCTAATTGTAATTTTTCTGTCTATAAAGCTTTTACAGTAATGAAGACAGATTATGCTTAGCTGAATTTCATTTATAGTACATAAAGGTCAGCTGTTTATCAATATTTCTCAAATAATAGCCTACAATATTTTCCTTCCTTTTAATTGTTTATTTAAAAGGTATTATCTATACCCTGTCATTAAGGTAAATTAATGAGTGGTCTGATTTTAATCAACATTCCTGTTAATCATAGAAGTTATTATCTTTCACTAACGTAAAAAGAAAACATACTTCCTGTGTTGCCATGGGGTGGTGCAGACCATGTTCTTTGACATTGCTGTGTTTGTGGCTTTCTTCAGTCACAGCTCTGAATGGGGCTGCTTTAGTAGGCAGGATACAAAAATATGTAAACTATTGATATACTGTCCTATAGAAGCTTCTTTTTATTATAAGAATGTTATGTTGTTGTAGAAATTGAAGATTATTATTTGACTCTAAAAGATACCACACTGCATCTAAGTCTGTTGATGAAACACACTGTTGAAATCTATTTCCTCTGATTACTTGTTTGTTAAATTATTATACTTGTGAATCAAAGACAAATACTCTCTTGCTAACAGTAAAAATCCAGTCTCTGTTCTCACAAATTCAGCATGTCTCTGCATATCTACAGCAAGAATGTTCTGTTAAATCATTGGAAGGGAGAGCTGGCAAGCGTTAGAAGAAAGGTCTGTAATACAGAGTGTGAACTGCTGATCTGCAGTGATACCAAAAAGAAAAAAGCTGGTCAGCAAACTCCCTATGGGAACAGCTGAGCTGCATCTTCCTTTTTAAACATTCATTGGATTTTTTTCCCTCCAGTTATAAGCCCTTTTTTTTTTTTTTTTTCACATTAGGGGTTTCTCATTAGCGCTGCCCTCCAGCAAATCATGCGGAGAATCAGCTGCAGCCTCGACTTCCCCTGCTCCCCAGAGCAGAGGGATCAGTAAAACCAGAGTCACAGCCGTCAAACGTGGTATGGTCAAGTACACATGATGGCCACAGAATTTCAGCATGTGACCTGGAAATTTCAATACAACAGCAAGTGCTATAACCAGTGAGAGACACAGCTTCTGTTATTTACTTTGGGTTTTTTTCAAAGGAAAAAAGGGTTTGCTCCCATTCAAGGGCTTTTTCTCCTCCAGTTTTCAGACCACCTCCACAATATCACACACACTTAATTCAACAAAAGCAGATGAGATGTGAACCCTCACAGAGCTGGATGCCAGCTGCCATGGAAGCTGCACTGCAATGATGCTGCCCTGCAACCAAAACCTTCATCAGGAAAGGTGTGAATGCTGGCAGCATCTCTGACAGAGTTATTTCAAACAATTCAAAAAAAAAAAGGAGCACTGTTTTTATCTTTCATGTTTCTATCTGCTACCTCATCACAACTATACCACTTTCTTGCATGGCTTTTATTTAATTTCAAAATTAATGTGAAACTTTTAACTTTTCATTAACTTTTCATTAAGTCAAAATGTACAGTACTTCAGGTATGGAGACTGGTGAAAGAATCAGTGATGTAATTTGTTTTCAAAAAATGTAAAAACATGTATTTCCATGATGTCGAAAAAACAAAAGCCAGAAGACTGCTCCCAGTCTTCTCCACTTTGCCCACAAGATCTCAAACTTTTTTTCTTAATGTTTCTAGAACTGTTCCTAACAGTTTCTTTAATCTTTAATCTGTTTTCAGTGTTTTCTTTTTCCCTGTGGACACAAAAACTCACTTAAAACTTTGACTAATGAACGACCTTCACCTCTATTTGACTTGTAGGTATCAAAACCTGAGATGAGGAATCTCACAGCTTCAGCTTTCTGTGCACATCAAAGGAGTTTAGTGGTTTCTTGAAGTTATGTTAAATGAAAGGTGGTGGTCACATCCAACCCACAATTCCTCTGCTCTAAACTCACTACACAAGCACATGTTATACCACCAACGTGAGTAATCATATCTTGACTCCTTTAAAAAAATATCTCTTCATCATTCCAGCTGTGCTTATACAGATCTGCACAGAAAAACATACCAACAAACAGGCCATGGAAATGGTCTTTCCTTTAACTGACTTCTTCCTCTGATTCTACATACCACTGTCAGAAAAAGATCATTGTAAGACAGTTCTGCCAGCAGGCATGTGATTTTGCAGAATCACCCCCCACCCCATTTTCTGTTTAGCTGCTTCTCAAAGTAAGCTGTCTGGATAAGAGCTGGGCAGATCATTTTCTCAAGGTTACTCATTAGAAACTTCTCCATGTCACCACCTGCTTTACCTATGTGGGGGATGAGATCCCGGCCTAAGAAAATCCATGGTTCTCTCCTACAGGAAAACCTCTACATTTGCATGCCACCTGCCAGAATATGCAAAATGGGCACAGGAGGCCAAAACCTCTGCTCTTGTAATGGGCACAGCTCCACTGAATTTAATGAGATTTTGCATATTTATGTTAGTAAAAAGTTTGGCTCTGGGTGAATTTTGCCAGCAGAGGCAGGAGATCTGGATACTGAGAGCTCTGGTGACTTCAAACCCACATACAGAGACTGTGGATACTGTAGGACCTGGTTTGCACACCACAAATATGTAGTAAGTTAAAACACAGAACAGTAAATCAAAATCTGATAATAAATCAGATACAAGATAGCCTCTCACAGTATAAATGTACAGTATGCAACACTTCTGCAAAATGCTGATCTGCAAACTTTATTAACGTTGCACTATTTCCTCACTGCCCTGAAGCAGAACAGGGAAAGTATGGTCAATCTTACATTCATAGGATGGGAGGAAGAAGGGAAGGAGTGGAATTTATCTCTGCTTTTGGGATAATTCACATTAGCAGCCACCAGAAAAAGTGGATCACCAACTTCAACATTGCACATCCCCTGCTGCCTGCCTCCCAGATTTGCTTCAAAACCATCTCAAACTTTCTGCCTCAATGTACTTTGAGTCCACAGGGACCAAGAACAAAGTAAAGACTGTTGCCATCCAGCTCTCCTGTAATAAGCACTTACTGCTGACTCCTTTCCTTTTCTGGTGGCTGTTGTTGAGATATGAAAACTGCCAGAGGTAATTGGAAGTGTGATGTACTGCTGAGCCTCACAGTGATCTAAGAGTAGTTGAGAACATCAGCATCATAGCTTTATAGCCTGTCTCCAGGTGTCTATAAATCCCAGCTTTTACTACCTTTGTTTTCATCATGCCAATCAAAGGCTTGATTGCCCAAGGAATAAATTACCAGATAAATAGCTATTTGGAAACATCTCTCTCTCCTTGACAGTGCCTCTCTTCTTGTGACATTGTATGTATACTCTGCAGTACTATTATGCAAGGTGTTGCAGAAATAATCCAGATTTCTGTGTGATGTCATAATACAGAAAAAGGATAACCTCTAGGAAGTGCAACATGAATGTAATATAGACATGGATAGAACAATGTATTGGAGCAAGGAGAGCTAATTAATTTGTGGAGAAGGGTGAGGGCAGTCTGCCTCATAACACAGCTTGATGAGAAAGCAATGTACTGGCAGAAAAGATTACAATTGTTAGTACATAACAGGCTTAGTGAAAGACTTTATGGGTTTGGGAGGATGTGTGTGTGTGGTACACTGTAAATGCAGTACAGGCAAGTTGAAGTTAAAACGTAGTTTCAAAGAAATTTAATATCTAGATCTAAATAACTGCAATAACTCCAGAATCTTTTAATTCCCTCTGGAGGACGCAATTTTATCTGCTGTGTAAAACTGTCTCTAACAGTATTTAAAACATCCTTCTTGAATAGTTATTAAAGCTTCCACAGGCCTGCACCAGGGTTGTTTTAAAACCCATTAGGATAAATATGACACGCATTACCACAGGCAGTCCTGAAAGTTAAGTACACAGCTTTTAAAACAAGTCCAGGGGGCCAGGTGCTAGTGTACAAGGGAGTGCTTAGTGTACGTTCTGTATCTGGTACAGCTGACATGCAAGAAGGCTGCAAAATGTACTGCAAGTCAGAGTAAGACAACAAACAGAAACTAAAGAACATTTCACAAGTTTGGGCCATCTGGGAATCAATACACCTATGTCTGATAACATTAAGTGTGACTGATCTCTGGTACCTCTCAAAATAGCTGGGTTTGGATATCAAATTGATCCACTTAAAAACTCCAGTGTCTTTTACTTGACTCAGTTTTTTAAGAATACCCTCTAGAGAACAATTTTCATGTACTAGCCTGAGCATTTTCATGGCAATAGAAAGCTTGAGTTGCCATGCCCTCAGCTGGGGTGGAGTTAAGTCAAGCCCTTTCTGTGGGCCACTGCTTTAAAAGCTATGACTTTATGAAAAGGGTGGCTCTACACTTACAATTTGGAAAGCACTCCAGGCTTTCTGCAGGCACTTGAGGCATGCTAAGATCATATCTAACAAATTGAGTTCCTTGGGGTACTTTGATGTAGGAATACTTAGCTTTCAAGTTTTTTAGTGGAGGCAGGTATTTAGGCATCTCTCTGCATCAATACAGAATCACTCTGGGCATTCAAACAACCGGAGCTTAAAGTTACCAAAGAAGAAGCAACCTGACAGGCTAAAACATGTTTTCATGCCCCAAGATCGTGCTCTGAGCAGCAAGAGAAGGGATAACAGATGTCCATGACATTTTAGATTTGCAGACAATTAGATGTGAGTTTCTTGCATTGTTCCATTGAACCGAGTTGTCTTTGGATTGCACTGCTAGTGCTTAAAAGGGGTAATTTGGACTTTATCCTTAGCAAATGACCTACACTGAAATGACTGAACCATAAACAGTGCATTGATTTTCAGTCTAAATTCTATGTCACCTAATTTGTAAGGGAGGTGTTTTAGTTGTTTGTTGGGTTTTTTTTGAAGAGGAAAATTATGTGTTTCTGAGCTTCACAGTACTTTGGTTACATCTTATGATGAAACCGACTGCCACATTCTCTGATAGTAATTATAGAGTACATGAGGATTTGAAATAATTAGAAGCATGTCCAAAAGTAAAGGTTAGGTACCACATTAATTTCTGATTTGTGCCTACGTGTTCTCATTCACTGTGATTCTGAAGGCATTTGGATAAAGATATGTAGGAAGGTTTATTAGAAAATCCCATTTTCCCAGATCAAAGCCAAAAGAGAATCTTAAAATATAGGAAAATTTGGGTGTGAAACACTGAGCAAAAGTAGGGCACCATTTTCAGTCTTTTCATGGAACCATGATGAAATAATACCTAATATTAAAAACCAAAAGGGTGGAGTAAAAACTAGAAACTCCGACAGTCCTAAGAGTTTAAAGCTACTTGGCAAACAAGGCTGTTGAATGCTAAGAATTTTTGGTGAAGCTGAAATAAAAGCATTTGCAATAAAGGTGTATTTTTACTGTTAAGCTTTGGCTTTCTGCTGAGACCAGTGTAATGGGGTTTTTTTGCCAAAAAGCACCACAAGAACTGCACACTTGCATGTTAGTTTGGCATGACGGAGCAGAGATGTCATGTGGAAAAAAGGATATGCTGTAAAACTGACATCCTATCAAAATGGTCCACGTACCACCACTATAAAAATACTGCAAAATTTCTCATTTGCTCAAGTGACAATTTCAAAAACTCTTACATTTTTTCCATCAAAAAAGCCTTGATGTACATCCTGTTGAGTATAAAATCCACCAGAATTGACTTGAAGGGCTCAATTCTCAGACCAATGTGTACACAGGCATAGCTCCCACAGCCTTCAGTCAAAGCCATGCTGATTTGTGGCAGGTAGCAATACCTTCTTGGTCTCAGTACTGAAAGGATTTGAAAACTTTTTGCTATGTGCCAGCAAGCATTTATGGCCTCACAGGTAGAGCTCCTGCAGGATCAGGCCTTCCAGGACAAAGAGTTCCCTTCTCTTGAGAGTCGTTTCCTTCTTCAAAAACCAGATTCTAGGAAAAGTTTTCTTTTCTTCATCTTCCATTTTCCACTTTTTCAGTCTTCATTTCATACAAAGACACACTTAGACCAATGCTGAATAATTCTCTGAGCTGCTTCTGTTTCATCTTTAAATGAAATAGGGTGTTTGGCTGTATTTCAGAAAATGTGTCATTTGATTCAACATCTTAATGCATTACCTCATACTTGTCCCATTCTCATCGTATCTTTGGGCTTGTCTCTTAGAAGCTTATTCATATTAGGGCATGAAATGAATTTAAAATGCAGCAAGTATTCTCAGTCACTCCACATGTATCCCAGCAAACAAGGGAAAAAGTGACCCTATGGGAAAAGGTGACCTGTGACTCCATGCCTGGAATAAAGCTTGACAACATTTGAGTTCCTACCTGTTCTTTCTTTCAAGTTACATGGGAAAGAAACCTGAGCTCTGTTGTAATTTTGATGTGGAAGAGGTCTAAAAATGGACATGACATTGTCTGTGCCCTCTGACAGCTCTCCTGATCCACCACTCCTCTCTCTCCCCCTCAGTTTAAAAGGAGAACTTGGATGATTTCAGCTAACAAATTCCCTGTCCAGGCACAGGCAATGCCCTTGAACTCTCCTGCCTGCTTCCCTATCACACTGTAACTTTTCATCTCTTGACACAATACACTAAAGGCTATGCTCATTGCATAGCTGGCTGGAGGATCTGCATCTTCTGGAAGTGGGGGGTCACAGGTCTGACCAGATGAACCTTTGATACGTGCTTGTTGGTGGCTTTGGGAGATGGGATTTAATGGCCTGAATCATCCTGCTCAGTCCACTGTTTATACTTGCTGTGAGTGAATCACACCAAAGAAGCAATTCAGTTTGCTTTTCTCTTTGAGGCTTTTAGTGGCTGTAAAATCAGAGAATATGAGGTTTATGTGGATTTAAGCTTTATTCTATACTAAGTAATCAGATTTGGAAAAGTGTTAAAAACAATATTACATTGTCTGGGCATGATACAAAGAATCCTCAAACCCGGATTCTGATGCCAGAGGCACTTGTGAATATTTAGCTTAAACCTCACATTCAAATTCTTGGAATTAATAGTTTTCTTCTATTTTTGCTTCTTATTCAGCTAAAGAAGCTCAGAATTTTTCAATACTGCTTTTCAGCTATGGATGGAATTTACTCTTAATTAGCTTTGATCCTGCAAAACATTAACTGGTGCTCCTTTATTTTATTAGCTCTAATGCAAACTTCAGGCAAGTAAAGTGTAAAATACATCGAAGACTACCTAGTGTTGCTCAGTTATTTAAATATAATGTAAAGAGGCACTAGGCTTGTTTTAGAACAAGTAGCAATGAAATATTCAATGATTTCCCAAGACAGACAATTTCCAGAATCTTAAAAATGTTTCTATTATTCACTTTTCCACTTAAACTGAAGGAGCCTGATTCTTTTGTGGTTTTGTATATAAAATATTCAGATTGTATTTTTGAAGAAATTGGTACCCTAGCTTTTGTCCACTGCACATATAAATTTTTAGCAGGGACTACACTTTTCGATAGCTGCAGTTGAGCTGTTACATAACACATCTAACAGCTTGCATTGAAGTAGGACTTCTTCATAAAAACTGCCTTCATTTTACTTAATTATAACTTTTGCACTCTGATCTATTTATGGGATCCTAAACATCCTCTATTTGGTTTGCTTGGCAAGGCTGTGACAGCAGTGGGGGCTACAGGGGTGGCTTCTCTGAGAAGCAGCTAGAAGTTGACAGAGCCCATGCCAGTTGTCTCCAAGATGGAGCTGCTGCTGGCCAAGGCTGAGCCCATCAGTGACAGTGGCAGCACCTCTGGGATAACTCAGGTAAGCAGGGAGAAAAAAAACCAACCCTGTGCAACAGAGACTGTAGCTGGAGAGAGTGAGAACATGAAGAGCAGTGCAGAAGGAAGGGGAGGAGGTGCTTCTTATGCTAGAGCAGAGATTCCCTTGCAGCCCGTGGTGCAGACCATGACTAGACAGAATGTCCCTCTGCAGCCCATGGAGGTTCATTGTGGAGCAGAGATTCACCTGCAGGCTGTGCAGAACCCCATGCTGGAGCAGGTCACTGCCCAAAGGAGGCTGTGACCCCATGGAAACCCCGTGTTAGAGCAGGCTCCTGGCAGGACCTGTGGACCCATGGAAAAAGAATCCAGTGCTGGAGCAGGTTTGCTGGCACGACTTGTAACCCCAGAGGGGAGCCACTCTGAAGCTGCCTGTTTCTGAAGGGCTGCACCTTGTGAAAGGGATCTGTGCTGGGGCAGTTTGTGAGGAACCACAGCTTGTAGAAAGGACTTACAGTGGAGAAGTTGGTGGAGAAGTGTCTACTGTGGGAGGGATCCCACACTGGAGTAGGGGAAGAATGTGAGTGATTTAACTGGTAAAAAATTAAACTAATTTGCCCGAGTTGAGTCTGTTTTGCTTGGGATGGTAACTGGTGAGTGATCTGTCCCTGTTCTTATCTTGACCCACAAAACTTCTCTTATATTCCATCTCCCCTGGTCCAGCTGTGGAAGAGAATAATAGAGTGGCTTTGGTGGAGACCTGGTGTCCAGACCTGGGGTCAGCGAACCCCACACCTTTAGAAACTCAGATCTAATTAAAAAAATCCTAAAATAAGTGCTTGCATTTTCTCCAAGTACAATACAAAGTGAGAAAAATATTTCAGCCAATCTGCAAATATTTCCTCAAAGGATTAAATTACATAGATAATGACAAAAATGTGGTCATGAATGGTATAGCACAGAGAAATAAAATTATAGTCAGAATGTTTTTGCACAGTTTGGAAAATATTGAATAACAAAAATGGTCCAATATGAAAAAATGTGTCTTATGAGTCAGCATTAAAAAGTACACAGAAGGCAGAGGCAGCAATTAGCTATTGGTTCACTGAAGCCAATGGATACTACACCACTGACCCCACTGGACCTATTATCTTATTCCAAAAGAGGAGATCCTTTGAGTCCTTACCTGTACACTGGTAAGAGTCGTGTATTGATAAGCTTTGACTACCAGGTAGTTGGCTTCTATATCTATTATCCCCAGGATCATGTACTTCCACCATCTCCTCTTCAAAATTGCCAGCAAGTTTTCTTCTCCTGTGACAGTAAACAAGAACAATTACATAAGAGTTAGGTTTACGTGCCTCAAATACCTGTCTGTCCAGAAAAATTATCCAGATCTCTTGCATTTACACTAAGCAGTTGAAAGCCACATATACAAAGAGGTACTGCAAGGAAGTGAAAACTAGCACACCCTATTTGTCTAGCAGATATTAAAAGAGCCAGCCTGGCAAAGTAATATGTGAGGGTCAGACTGACACCACACTTTGGATATAAACACCAGTAAGAAAAACAAGTGCAGCTTGAGCAGAACCAGCTATGTGCTCCTGCCTTTAGTTTTATATATAGACATATATGAGCACATATAAAGTGCTAAAGAATAGAGCAGTTTATACATTTATACTTTCCATACACACTGATAAAATGTTGTATGCTGCACATAAGATGCGACAGGTTTTTGCCAGGGTGGGAGATTAGCAGTATTTTTAGATATGATGGACCATTAGAGCAGGAGAATATCAGCATCACATTGGGGTATATGACAGATCCTGTTCCGAGGATGATTATTCTGATCCTAGAGGTTCAAAGTATCAGACTTGCTTTGAGAAAGGCTGCACTGAGATATATTTTGGGTGGCAGTTGCCCTGCTCCCAGAATGTTTTTTCTAAAGCAGGCAGGTTTGCTGCCTTCTATGGGAACCCTGTCAATCACCCAGTATTTAATCTTCACCCCTTGAAAACTGACACTACAATACAGCCTGCAGATCAAACCCACAACTTTCAAAAGGTCAAAGCATTCCTCATGGTAGACTAGGGATTATTGTTCTCCATTCAAAACCAAACAGCTCATTAATGAGGGTGGGCAAACCTATGACTTATTTGCATTACAGTAAGTTCCACACATGATGAGACTTCACTGTGAAAGGGGCAGACTTTGACTGAGCACTGTAGGACTGGAGGTCTTTCAGAGTCTGTAGCCTAAAAAGGAATCTAAGTAGGGTTTACTTGTACTGCCAAAGTACTATAAATGGTATTTGAACTCTCCTGAAACTTTCAAAGCAAACCCCACTATTCTGAGATTTTTCTCATATTGCTGTAGCTTTTTTAAGTGCCTGTGATCATCAAAATGGGTGATGGAAAATACAGAAGAAAAGGATCATTATCATCTATTGCCACCAAAACTTGCTCAGGCTTTCCAATTCTCCTTCATCATTTTCCTTCATCACAAGTGTGTTCAGTCTCTGGTTCAAATGGACCCAGTGATATATGGGCTGCTATACCAGGGCAGAAACAGCAGGCTCTGTGTAGGACAGGCATCTCAGATCTTATAAGACTAAACACAGAAAAACATATAATGACTTCAAAAGTTAATTCAAAAATCATAGCTGTTAAAGCTTGGCCCTGATGAGCAACTTGAATAAGTATTGACCCGAACAAAGCATCTGAATAATTTCATGTTTTTCCATTAGCAGGTGCTCACACATACCCTCTTTCAGTGGAATATTATTAGGACACAGCCTAATTATTTGTTACAGTGATAATGACATTGAGTGCAAAACTGTAAATGCTAAAAGTCTTCTTTCCCTTTCCTTCCTCCCTCCTCTTCTTCCTTGCCTCCTTCCTTTCTCCTCTTTCCCTCTCTTTCTTTCAGTAAGCAGCAGAAAAATAGCAGAAACAAAGTGGTGAGTAGAGTAATACTTAAGACAATAAATAATGAGTAAGTACACTTAATCATACCACACCTCCCTGTTACACTTACTAAATCCTATCCTTCAGACATAATTATGACTACATTTATGTACTTTTATGATGATCTGAACATGCAGAACTATTTCCATTATTTTAAAAATATATTTAGGGAGAGGTTTTTAAAGGGAATTTGAGATTAGGTGTCCTAATTTCTACTGAAATCAGTGTAAACCACACAGC
This sequence comes from Urocynchramus pylzowi, assembly GCA_013397555.1. Taxonomy (NCBI): domain Eukaryota; kingdom Metazoa; phylum Chordata; class Aves; order Passeriformes; family Fringillidae; genus Urocynchramus; species Urocynchramus pylzowi. The sequence goes on from VZRH01003214.1 coordinate 1,858,074, forward strand.
TAAGTCCTTTACAGGTATTGAAACTGTATCTCAAGTTTTTATGCAGCCCAGACAATGCTTTTAAAGCATCAACTGGAAAACAAAAATGTAATGGAAAGATGTGGTTAACACTGCAGAATGATTTTTCATTTTAATTGTAAAGATAAAGCTAAAAAACCTGAAGACATCAAACTGCAGTCTCTATTCCAACAGTGGAAATCCCACCTGAATCCCTTTTTGTTACCATAGGACCTTGATGGTACCCACAAAAGCAGAAAGAAGCAGCAGGCTCAAGAACTGCACTGGCAGTGGGTTTCCTGAGCCAGAACTATGGACACAACTTAAGACCTCTTGGTGCCTTTGGTTTGCCAATGCTTTCTTCAATTTCCAGCCACAGATCACAGCCACAGATCACTGTATGGCTCAGATGTGGCCAACTAAGTCAGCTTTAAAAATAAATGTATGGCTATGACTTCTGGCTAATGGGTTAAGTTAGAGTTTCCAGTGATGGGAATTAAATCTTCTACAATTTTAACTGGCACACACAGTTCTCTCTTTTTGCTTTCTTGATTCTTTCTTTTCTCTTGATGAAAATAAGAAAAATACTTGATATATGGTAACTTATCTTTGATTTAGATCAGAGCTATTCCAAACTGCAAAAAAGCAGAATCTTCTGAGAATGCTGGGCAGAGCAAAAAGCTCAGGAGTCACTTCCAAAGTGGGAGACCTTTTGGGGAGATGGGCAGTAGGCAGATGATCATCTGCAGTGACTGTCAGTCCAATGCTATGGACACATCAAGGCAGAGGCACTGGAGTTCTGGTTTTGACAGGTGACTGAAATGAAGTCACCATGCTCCAATGTCCCAGTTCAGCAAAAAACAACCAATAAAAGGCAACAGTGGAAGATAACCTGGAGAAGGTGTGGGGCTTCCAGCAGGACAGGACCTCTGAACAGCAATCACAGATTGCATCCTCAGTGAATTCAGAAAACAAGAGAATGGAAAGGGGAGTTAAGGAGATAAGTGGGAAGCCTTGACTTGTGAAGACTAAAAGGAGAAGCAGAGAGAATCAAGAGCTTTATTCTGAGATTCACATCCTGAATAGAAATAAACATTGCCTTTGCATAAAAACAATGATGGGAACAAAACCATCACACTTTATTAAAAACAAAGCAAAAAAAGACAAATCTGAGTTTTTAAAAAAATTATTTCCCTCGATGACATCTCAAAGCAAACAAATTATTTGTCTTTTGAGATGTAAGCATAGTAGACCAGAAGGACCAAATGTAGATGCCTACACCTGAATCAACTGGTAAAACCATTTTAAAGGGTTATTTTCAGCTTTTTTTTAAACATGATTTGATTAGAGTGAGATACAGTAGGAGGAGAGATTATTTCAGATCATGTCTTTTTGTTATTACTGCAATACATCTGTGACTAGGAGTTTCAGCCAGTCATATAAACAAATATTAAACCATAAAGTGTGCAGGTTAGCTTAAGGGCAACATTTCCCATGAGACAAAGCACATATTGATGCCAGTGAACATGCATTTATGTAAGTGCACACGTAATGCTGTCTTTAGACCCTGCCTTCTTTTGATGGAGCTCCTCCTTCAAAAAACAACCCCTCAACTTCCTTCAGCACTTGAGCTTCTGAAAATGTAAGTCTTCAATTCAGTCTAATCCAAATGTAATGCAGACTTAAAAGTAAGTTGCCTGTTAAGAATATTTCAAGATTCAGAAATCTAGCAGTCTTATTGCAGAGAAATAAAAACCTTCTCTTCTTGCTCTTTCTAGAATGATATTTTAAGTTTTAATTTTTTTACTCATTTTGCAGTGAGACACACTTCACAGCTATATATACAAAGGAGGTCTCAGTGTTTGGAAAAAAGCTACAGCTTTGCATCTGCTGGCTTGAATTAAAAATCAACAAATAAGCTGCTTTGTAGAAGAGATGGTTTTACATCTTGTATTAAGGATTTACCCCTGGGGGGTTACAAAATTAAAAATAAATTAGAGAGAAAATTGAAAGAGGCTTTAGCTGTGCAGTGTCTACCAAATATACAAATATACATGTACAAAACCCTTTTTACATTCACCCACACAGCCACGGAGGTACAATAAAAAAACCCAACAACCATTAAGGCAGCAAATTCCCAATTATTTGTGTATGGGCTTGGGACACAGGTAGAATAACAGCACTGCTGGACCAGAAAATCAGCATATTGCTTCTCTTTCATCCACTGCAGTCTCTCTCTTTTACTTTAGATGACAACTTGCTTTTCAGATCAAGATCATCAAAGGAGCTGTGCTCTCCTTCTTCCTTACAGAGTTTAGCAGAGAGATCTAAATGAGTGCAGGAGACTTGCAAGGGGGAAGGCAGACTGGGGAGGGCTGCCAGGCACTCTGCTCCTCCCCTGCCTCTCACAAGAGTGCCAGAATCAAGTGCTGGGTGGTAAAGAAGCAAAAGTCTCACAAAGGATGAAGATTACACCAGGAGTTACTTATTACCTTGCTGTTTGAAGAAGAATCTCAATTACAAATAAAAATTACAGAACAATTGTTTCTTTTTAATTTTTGCCCATTACAGCCAGTCTTGCAGACACAAGACACAAGCTGCACCAGTATGAATGTTGTTTCTCTACAGACTTTGTAGACATCCAGCCCTGCCCAGGAGCAGGGGAAGGAGGCAGTCAAATGGGGCTACACAATGTGCAGGGTTATCAGAGATTTTTTTACAAAGCCAAAAGGCTCCCATGCATAAACAATAAAACTTTGCTTGTCTTTTGCTTGGTCAAGTAGCTGGTTCAGGAGACTGAAGGCTTCCTGCAGGAGACTTTAATCTTTGCACAAAAGCTCAAAAGAACTGCTCCTCTTCTGTGTGAGTTTATATCCCCTGACCCAAAAAGGTTTATTATTTCCTCATATCCACTTATATTACTAATGACTACTTTATGAGAATATTGTTGCCTAAAGACAAAACACCAATACTGCTAAATTATTTACACAATAGAGAAAATGCACTCATACAGGAATGCTTCACTAATCTGGCTTCCCAAAACACCTGAAAATACTCTGCTCCCCTCACAGATGACTGCTTGCAGGCTGCACTGCTTTTGTCCTATACCACGTTTTCAGCAAGCCTTTGGGAGACTAGATGGCATCATTTCCCTTCGCCTCCTCAGAACATCTGATCCTATCCAACCTGCTCTTACTCACAGCTCCCTCCTGCTTCCTCTCTCACAGCAGGAAAACCGCGTTGGTGTAGCAGCCCTGAGCTGCTGCTGCAACTGGCTCTCACATGTTCCTGCTCCCTGCCCTGGGCCAGCTGGTGCTTGTGGGGCTGCACAGTGAGCCATGGCAAAGACCTGCCTAAAACCAAAGATTTGGGATTTTCAGATTAATTTTTAGACTGTGTCCTGAGCAGCCTGCGATCAAATCTGTATTACTCTTGTGGGAGGTGAGCACCAAGTAAGCAGAACCAGGCAAGGGACAAGTTTCTCCTTCTCTGATACAGGGCAGGCTTAGCCTATTAACATGACACAACACAGCATTCCCTTTACAAAAATTATGAGCTCATCTGAAGTGTTTTGACTTGTTATTTCCTTTTAGAGATTTTGCAGAACAGTCTGTTTTGACCATGGATGTAGATAATAATAGTTGAAGTCAGATCTAGGAATTTGAACATGCATTTTCATAATGAAAATGAAAGGATCAATTTTTGGTGCCTTGATTTTGATCCAGCCTAAGCTCTGCTGATAGTTCATACAATCTTCAGATGTCTTATTTCATAAGATTACTTGTCATTACTTCAAGGGATAAATTACAATTTAAGCTACACAAATAAAGTAGCTGACCATGCCTCAGTTTCTTTCCTCCTGCCCACCCACTAGACTACATATGGTTTTCCCTTTGAGGGCAGACACAATGCTTGGTGTGACCACCACAGGCTACTGCAAAGAACAGTCCATGTCCAGAACCATGTAAGACCTGAAGAAAACTTGGAACAGTACACTGTTTCAAAAAACAAACTGCTAAACTCCCAGCCTTTTAATGTGTCAAGATAAAAACCACTGTGCTATTTCTAATACACAATTTTTTTATTCAAGTTGGTCTATCTCCTAGCCTAAACTTAGGTAAGCACTTTCTCTGAAATGGCAGAATGTGTCTCACTCTGTAATGCAGAGGCACAGGAGCACACTGAGAAGCTGACGCCTCCCCTCAAACCTGAAAGTTGATTATATCTTTCTGCATGAAATCTTCAAAATTGACTTCTGATCTACAATACTCTCAGTCTTAAGTTACCTCTGAGCTAACACTTTAGTCTGTCAGCTTTTAGCTCACTCTCATACAGAACTACATCAAAACAGGCTGCTGGACAGATGACCATTGTAGATCCCTTCTGACTGTAATACCTTCTCCTTCTTTCTCCTTTTCCTTCTTCTTTTCACCCTTCCCTTCCCTTCCCTTCCCTTCCCTTCCCTTCCCTTCAGATCA